>VVHJ01026035.1:0-12479 GCA_015107715.1 Tylochromis polylepis
TCTTCCGCGCGGGCCAGGGATGGCTAAACGTACCGCTCCCAAGCACGGTTAGGAGCACTCACACTAGTCAAACAAACCGTGCTTTGGTGGTCAAACGCACTCGGGCACGGTTCAAACTGCCTAGTGTGAGTACACCCTTATAACTCATGGCAATAAGTCTGTGTTGTTTGACATAACAGAAGTCTGTGCATTTTGCTGTCCTGCCATCTGACATTTAAAAAATAACAAATGTACATGCTTTGAGAAACCCCAAACATATATACATATTTGTATATATATTTAAATCACAGTCCTGGTGATTTTCCTTTGCAGAGAGCTGAAAACCTCAATGGTGAGCGTGAGTGCCAAATTTTCTAATATACTGGAAAAACCTTGTTATCACATTTGTTGTCTTCAAGGTTTTAAAAACCATTTGCCAAAACCATAATCTTTCAATGGCTGGACAAAAACATATTACTTCCAAGTTACTCCTAATAATGCAGGTCTAATTTCCAGATGCCACAGTTACGTTAAACTATAAGTCTGTTTATACAACTAACCTATTTAAATAAGGGTCAACTAAATAACAATGTCCCTGCAATAAATTAAAATGTTACAAAGCCTATAATCTTCAGTGTTTGCTGAAGCTGTTTTCATAGGTAGTGTTAAATATTTTACAAACCTCAATATAACGATTACAACTTAACAGCACAACAAATTACAGGCTCCAAAATTAAAATAAAGTTAAAACATCATAGTCATAAAACAGTTTCACATAAAACTGAACATGATAACCTTCCGGTAAGCAGCCTTTTTTGCACTCAGCTCAGACATAAAGTACTGTGTAAAAAACCTCGAGTCACCCTTCATTTTGTTAGGAGATTGAGAAATAGGTGCAGTGATTTACTGAAGCATGTAAAAACATAAATTGAAACAGAGTATGCATGGCAAAAGGAGTCTGTACAATCCTCACAGGCTTGAAAGTGGATACTTGTTATGACCTCCTTTATTCTTCAACACAGCCTGAACTCTGTTAGGGAGCTTTCTTTCCATTTCTTTAAGTGGTCTTCAGGAGTAACTCTCCAGCCTTCTTGAAGGACACTCAAAGCTCTTCTTGGATGTTGGCTGCCTTTTGTTACATTCTCTGCTTCAATAATGAGGACGGACTCTTGAGAGGCCAATCCATGACTGAGTGTCCTACTATGTTTTGTTTTCTATCCAGGTACACTCTTATTACACGGACAGTGTGTTCACGATCACTGTCATATTGAACAATCAAGCTTCTGCCAATCAGATGGTACTGGTAATTTTCCAGATATTATTGTATGATGGATCAAAATCTGATACTTTTCTGCATTCACAATTTCATCAGTTTTGACAAGCTCCCCAACACTACCTGCTGAAATGCAGCGACAAACCATAACAAAGCCTCCACCGTGTTTTACAGATGTAGACACTCACTGTTGTGCCTTTCTCCCGACTACCTCTGTACATATTAATGATTTAAATCAAAGATTTCAAGTCTGGATTCATTACTCCATAAGACCCGTTGTCATTTATTTTCAGTCCAGTTCTTGTGTATATGTATGCTATAATTACTCTTCCTAAACTGGAAGAATAAATATTCTTATGCCTCAGCCTTTTCTGTCCATTTCCCTTCCTTAAGAATGAATTCTTGACAGCCATCCTTCCACTCAGACCATTTCTGATGAGGCTTGAGTGAACAGTAGATGGATCAAGTAAAGGACCAGGTGCATCTGTCAAATCCTGTGTAAGGTGTTTGCTGGATTGTTTCCCTGTATTTCTTAAGGAATTGACTTCCAGATATTGTTCATCTGGTGTAGATAGTCTTTTTTTATTTTTAGATCTGCCACTTTGTCTTTTGTCCTATACTCATCAAGTTTTCTGGACAAGTGAAGGACAAAAGACAGGATATACTGCACACCATGCTGAGATTTGCCAGGTTTTCAGTATTTTGGGAATCACCTTGTTGGTGCAAAAAAACTATTTTATGGTTGTCAAACCGTGTTATATTTGGCATTTTTCATAGACTGAACTAAAGAAATTTAAAAAACAATATGCGTTTTTGGGTGGCACGGTGGTTAGCACTGTTGCCTCAAAGCAAGAAGGTCCTGAGTTCAATTCCACCATCAGGCTGGGGTCTTTCTGTGTGGAGTTTGGATGTTCTCCCCGTGTTTGCGTGGGTTCACTCCGGGTACTCCGGCTTCCTCCCACAATCCAAAGACATGCAGTTAGTGGGGATAGGTTAATTGGATACTCTAAATTGCCCATAGTGTGAATGGTTGTCTGTCTATATGTGTTAGCCCCGCGACAGACTGGCGACCTGTCCAGGGTGTACCCTGCCTCTCGCCCTAAGACAGCTGGGCTAGGCTCCAGCCCCCCCCCCCCGCGACCCTGAAAAGGATAAGCGGTAGAGAGAATGGATGGAATATGTGTTTTTGCTAAATTAAAATGGCCTATTTTCTAAGTCATTTGTTATGTTATGTGTAGGCAACACTAGTTCATGCCTTGAGTTAGGTGACTTTTATGCTTGAAAGATTTATGTTAAGTAGCTTTTAAAAAAAAATTCACTGAAAATAGTCAGGTACAAGGTCCGGACTGAAAAGGAATGAAGAAGCAACCAGTGTTCAAAGGAAACATTTGAAAGACCTTCAGAAAGCCCTGAGAACTACTGCTCAAGACCACTTTTGAAAAATTCTACGAAAATCTGCCTCCTTGAAAGCAAAACATAGAGAAATAAGGGGTGACTTGTGACTTTTGCACAATACTGTAGATATCCAAAATAAAGTCAGTGCTAATGAAACACACAGTGCTACGAAACATACGTACATGCATGTTGCATACATGCATATTTTAAAAGTGACTTAAATGCATGACTTTTAGAGGGATAATGTCTGAGGTTTTCTTAACTGTATTTTATTACTATACTAGACATTATAATAAAGTGAAAACATTAAGTTAAACACCTGCTATGTAACGTAAACATAACAGCAGCACCACAAGCTACAGCCTCCGATTAAATCAATACCTCTGTAAACTACATCAAAAATAATATCATGAGGATAACAGCATTTATCTGAGCAAGGCTTACTGCAGAAAACGTTGACCTAGAGGTCAAAGCAGCAGTGTTTACTCTGCAAAGCAAGCAGCTGCTGTGCACCACCACCACGCCCACAGCCTGGATCAAAGCCGTGATCCACACAACAGCATCCACTACACCAACTACCTAAAGAAGTTGGGTGTTTTCAACGCAGCATGTTATTATTTTGAGCCTTTGTGTAGCCTAAAAGCTAGTTAGGGTTTTATAAATCAATCCACCGTGGCTAGCTGAAAAGTTAGCTTTTATCACACACCGAAACGACCGATGTTTAAATGGCCTCATGCAAAGATAATGCATTTCCTTCGCTAGTTTAAACTCTAATATTGTAAACATGTACATCCATACCTCTATAAAATATTCTCACCATTTGTTCGTGGTAATTTATTTCCATTCAAATGCTAAATGAATTCATAAACCTGTCACACCTGTGCTAATAAACTAAAGCTAGACTGTTAGCCACAGTTGGCTAGCGATAGATAGCCTGTGCGAAGAGCTACTTACTGTAGTCCAGGTCATCCATTTTTGGCGCTTTACTTTTAGGCATAAATAGTTCAGAGTCGACTGTCATTCAATGTCAAAAAAATAGGGATATATATATAAATATATCCTCAAAACTAAACGGGAGAAAAAAAAGACAACCACTGGTGTCGAAATTTTGGGCCGGAGACAAAGAAGGTGGCGACACCGGAAGTAGTGTCTGACATTTAAAGCGGTACACTACCGGTCAGCTGTTTTTCCAAAATAAGATGCCTCAACTTTAAAGCTATTTTTAAAGGGACAACTTGGCATTAAAGCACAACAAACCCTACTGGTTTGGAAGCTGACTTACAAATAATTTCACCGACTTATTTCTAGAATAAGTCTTCTGCTTCTTTCAGCTGCTTTCATTAGAGGCCACCACAGTAGGTCATCTCTTTCTCAAACAACCTCTAGCATCCTCCTCTGTCACACCAACCCTCTGCATCCTTCTTCACAGCATTAATGAATCTCTCTGGTCTTCCTCTTTTCCTCCTGCCTGGCAGCTCCATATTCAAAATCCTTTGTCCAATATGTCCATTGTCTCTTCTCTACTAATATCCAAACCATCTCAGCTTTGCTTCTCTAACTCAATATGAACCAAACTCTTTGAGAAATGTTTCCTGCACCTTGCTGAATCTGTGCCATGAAGAATTTAAGCAATCCTGAAGTAAAAGGGGGTCCCGACTCAGTACAAGCATGGCATACCTGATAAAGTGGCTGGTGAGTGTATATATAACATGTTCAAGAGGAAAAAAGGGTGAACAGTTACAGATCAATTTTATTAGTAATATGTTGCTGGAAGGGTAAAAGATATAAAAAGGCCATTTAGATAGGTGATTAAAAAAAAGCTTCCTGCTTTCCACATCAAACAGTTTAAATCTATTATAAAAATGTCGTGGCATATTAGTGACTAAAGACAAAATCAGGCATTAATTTGCTCCAGACAAACTTATGAAGTTACATTTATTGAAAACCATATGTAACTATTAACTGTACATTGTGTATGTATATATTTTCATTGTTTTAGTAGTAATTACAATTTCATTACAGGCAGTCCACTATAGACATCTTTATGGCGTTATCAACTGAAAGGTAATACTCCATCATGGTCATATAGGAATTGGTCTGTAACACCATGGTCCCAGCTATGGCCATAGACAACAAAGTGTTTAGGAAGGTAAACGATCATAACTAGTCTCTTAAACATCAAGAGTAAACATTTTGGCAAAAACTCCATTCAAAATGTATATAGACTCATCTATTTGGTAATATTACAAGCCTAGACCCAAAATGTTGTACTCACATTCTGTAGCTGTGTAAGCACAGTGTAGTTGTGGTAGAATAGCTGCATTGTGCGCTCAAAGGAATAAAAAATAAAAATAAAAGCAAAAAAAATAACATCCTGGTAAGCAAAAGAGTTTTACTCCATTTCTGCAGTCAGGTTTAAACAGTTCATGATCAACAGCCAGAATTTACAGGCTTATTATACAAAGGCATTGATTTGTCCAGGTATGACCGAGACATACAGTAAGTTGATGATGACCCAAGCAGTTGGCACACAAACTTCCTGATTGATAACTGCACATGCTAATGATTTGTTCTTCGTCCAAGTACATCAGCAGGTTTGAATTAAAAAAAACAAAAATTCCTCAAAGGGCTTCAACCTCTGTAGTTTGATTCAACTCATCAACATTTGGAAATACTTGTAGTCGCAAAATATATTTCAGTTTTAAACATCAGTCTGTTGCTTACTCGAACAAACTGCCTCTGCTGCTGGCAAATTTCTCAAAGTGTAAGCTGTTCTTCTATCTGATTTACCACCTGATCTGACAAGGCTGGGCATTAGTGCTGATTCTATAGCATCATTTTAGAGTTTCAACATGATTTTGTTAACGGTCAGTCCTATCCTCAAAAGCTATGAGTCTTCAAAGTGCAACAGTTAATTCATGTCAGGTGACACTAATGCTAGTGGATCTACTTTCTGAAACAAAACACTGCATCAGACAGAAGAGTGTTACCCTTTAGTTTGACTTGTTCAAGTGTTGTGATCTTCAGTGTGTTTGGGAAGAATAAATGTGAAATTTACTTCTTAACTGAGGCGTGCAACGTCTGTTAAAGATGATAACCCGGAGATAGTGACATTTTCTGATAAAAAACAGTACTGAAGACTAAGGTTATGATTTGGAAAGAGTTTCTGAAAAAGCGTAGGTTGATAGCAGTCACAAAGAAGCTCACTCTATTTAGAGATTTTAAGTTCAATATACTGCAGTCTGACATCACTATCACTGTGCCTCCAATGGTTAAGAAAAACAGGCAGATTATGCAAACGGTCGGTAAAGGATACCGTTCAATGGATCCACTGCTCCTACTAATGTGGTGACAAAGCTTGATCCTGCTGCTCTATGTGGATTTACTTGCATGAGCAAAATGATTACTTGTAGTCACTTTTTTCTCCACTGATTCGAAAGACTGGTCAAGTCACATGCGCTCAGACTTTTTCCTTTTTTTAAAGTAGTCAACGGACTTCAAGAAAATCAAGAAGATTTCTTACATAAGAAGGAAAGGGTAAAAGTAAAACTGTACTGTACAGTATCAGATAAGGCATTCCTTTCAGGGACTAAAGTTTTTGTACTCAAACATCTGGATGTGGATGTAAGGTGAGGCTGTTTGACGATAGAGATGCAGCAATAATTTAATGGGCTCTTGGCCCAAGTGAATCTCAATGCATTTTTATAACTTTTCATGTGTACAAACAATATTCTTTGAATTTAATCTGATTTCTCTTCATCTCAATGTAAGGCAAAAACCAAAAAAATAAAACAGGTAGTGCTTCTTTGCATGCATACTGTTATGTATACATCCAACACATGTACTATCTGCACAAAAACCCATAAACATTCAATTGTTTTTCCTTCTCATCATCTCAGGCTGTGCTGTTTTCATGCTTTTCAGGGTACGCTGTGCGTAATCCAACAGCTGTGCAATGAAGGTGCATTTTTCATCCATTTTGAAATTCACTATTAATCCCTGCAGACATGCTCCAATGATGCGTGGCTCGGTTGGTTATCCCTTTCATTAATCTGTAGAAAAGCAGTTTCTGCAATTCAGGCTATTTGAAGTCTCTCAGCTACTCCCGTCCTCTCAGACTATGGATGGCAAAAGAGATTATATAATTCAGTAGAGTGCTGATATGTCGATCAAATCAACCAATCCCTGATTAGAATCTGGTGATCCTCTCTCCAGAGTCTCCAACAACGAGACGGGCCATAGAAGGATGGATCTATAAAATATTAATAGATCAGGAAAAAGAATATTACTAATCACATGTGTTAGCAAAACAAAGCAGCGCAGCACATACAGTACATAAGTGTTGAGTGTAGAAACATACAGTACGTAAGATGAAGGAAAGAAAATCATGTTGCTGTTGGCAATGTGAATGAATAATCACAGATGATTAATTAAAAGCTTTTAAAGTACAGAAAATCTAGTTATTACAAACTAAATTCAGACTGAGACAAATGAAAAGACCTAGGAATTTATCAGTGTGGTTTTACTCAACAAAGTATCATTTGTGCTAACTCTTGTTTTTCTTTCTTACCTGCGCTTGAAGCGGCCCGTAGGGCACAAGCTCTCCGTCCACAGTGAGTGTTCCTCGTGCCGACAGAGGCTGCAGCCTGAATGCTTTACAGGTAACGTGGCTCACATATGGAGAGCTGACGGAGTGGTGGGTTCCTCTTTCCATGGCAAAGAACAGTCTCAGTAGAGTTGCTCTGGAGATCCCTGCCCGCACAAAAGTCAGATGGATCAGCCCATCGTCAAACCTGGCCTGGGGTGCAGCAAAAAGGTCAGCCCCAAGGTGGGTCTGATAAAGGGCCAGGACCAGGACAAAGTCCCCTTCAATGGTGATCCAGTCTCGAGTGGGAAGGGGCTGGTCGAGAGGGGGTAACAAGTCATCCCTTGGTAGATTTAAAGGCAGCAAGAATGATGGACGGTTCTTGAAGGGTCCTGCTGGTTCAGCAATGTCAAAGTTAAAAGAAGAGGATGGTGTGCGTAAAGAGGGCGAGGGTGATGTGGAATTTGGGGTGTTAGGACGAGGAGCGAGGTAGGATGATGAGTGTGGGGAGGCACAAGAAGGAGATGAGGGGGGTGTGGGAGAAAGAGACAGGGAGAGAGAGTTGAGTTTAGGTGGGAGGGAATTTGTCTGGGAGTGTTGAAGGAGAGAGAGGGGCCTCGGCCGGGAGGCATTTTGGTTTTTGTCCAGGGTTTTGGGCTTGTAAGAGAAGGGAGAATGACGAAAGGGCGAGGAGATCGTCAAAGCTCGCTCACGAGCGACATCCAGTGTGTATGAATCTTTCTGGTAGTAGGTTCCATTCAGATCCATGTCCTCCATGCCATTTGAAGTGCCTGAATCTGCATCAGCCTCCTGACTAAGAGGCTGGTTGCGGAGAGCTTCAGCTATCTGGCTCGAAGGGGCTGAATTCTTTCTCACTGCCTGCCTGGTCTCATGAAGGCAATCTTGGTGGGTGACGCCATCCTCTGGCTCTTCATCTGCCTCTCGCCCCATGACAACCCCATAGCTCTCCCCCAGCTCTCTCGCATGCAACACTCCCTCTCCTTCTACAGAACCACTGCTGCCTTCCCCGTCCTTTCCTCTATCATCTTCCTCAATCTCCTCTGAGTATTGCTCTGCTGTTCCATCATCTTCCCTTTCATCCTTGATCCTCTCCAGCCTTTCTTCCCTTCCCATACTGCATTCATCCCTTTCATTTGATTCTGAACTCGTCTCCGATCTCTCTGAACATGTCCCTGACTTCTCCTCCTCTGCTTCCATCTCCATCTCTCCCTCCCTCTCTCTGTCTTCTGCCAGACTGCTTGCCCTCACCACACCAGTTCCTCCTCCCCTGGCCCTCTCCCTTCTTCTCTCCCTTTCCTTCTGCCTCTCTTCTTTTTCTCTCTCTCCCTCACCCCTGCGCAGGCTCCTCTGTTCACTGATGCCCATGTCAGAGCAGGTGCGATGGATAGGCGTGCGGCAGAAGCCCTCCAGGCCTTCTGTGATACTGCGGGAGAGGGGTCTCCTTGGTGGAGGAGGTGTGGCATCAGGTGATGTGGTGACAACAGAGGGTGGTAGGAAGGAGAGACGACCCTTGTAGGATCGAAGAGAAGCTATGCGCACTAATGTGCCCAGGGTGAAGCGAGCTGAGCCCAGGCCACGATACCTGGAAGAAGACAAGACTGCAAGTGAAGCTACATTTTGAAAATGATGTCACATAATCCAGAACAAATTAAAAGTCAGGCTTTTATGAAGAAAACAACATTAGATTAAGATTCTGAACACTTGAAACACCCACCTCTCACTCTCAATGTCTACATCAGACACAAAGCCCCAGGCAACAGAAAGAAAGGAAAACAGTCTCATAGGTGCTGCAACACGGTTGTTGTTGGAAGGGGCAGGGCTGGTTGTCACAGAGACCAGGTCCATGGGTCGGACTCCGCCTCGACAGAGCAAAAAGCAGCAGTTCAAAAGGAGGGGCTCTCGAAGGCACATGTCATACCTAATGAAAAAAAAAATAAAAAGATAACAAGACCCTCTTGTCAGTAAAAATAAAGACAGATCTGTACAACAGCTGTTCAAAGACCTAGATTAAGCACAACAAAAATACAAAATACTATGCTCTTTTGTTTAGGGAAAAAACATTGTTTGGTGTGTCTGGATGTTTATTTTATTTATTTTAGCAGAATACATCTGTATATCCATGAGCTTTTTTGTAAGGTCAATTTTCATTAAAATCAACCAAAACGGTCCCATCTGACCACCTCAGAGGGTCTCAGGCTCAATTGAACCTCTGTGTACGAGCCAGCAGATAAGAACATTACATTGAACATAAATGTCACGGCAACTGGATATTCTTCTCTGAAGTTCAGTAAAGCAAAAGAAACATGCCATCATATGCTAAAAGAAAATTCAGCACTAGCAAAGAGAGCATCCACTGAGTCTGAGACCCTCTGTGATGCAGATCCAAGGAGGTTTTAAATCATAGAAAATTATTTCTAGACAGAAGGATTCACAGCTAGAAGATGAGCCTGGTATCAAAATGTAGTTAAAAATGAGCCATTTCACTGGCTAAAAGTTGTTTTGACCAGTGAGCTATCTCACAGGATGAGATAGCTGGCTGAAAGTTTACAGAAAGTGCACTTTTTTAAGTTTTCTCCAAACAATTGTCAAAAAACAGATAAATCATTCAGGGTATACAGCTTGTTTCTGCTACTCTCTGTCAAAACTATTACAGTGGTTAAGTTTTGCTGTGAAAGAGTCCTGTGCATGACTTTAGACTGCATATGCAATCTGTGATATGATTGGCTCATTCAGAGGTCATAAAGTTTAAAGAATTAACTTGACTGCACCTGTTATCAGCAAACAAAATCTAGACTGTCAGCATTACTTTAAAGCATGCACTATGCAAACACTGAGGGAGATATGAAGACTTAATGTTCCACCCAATTCCACAATTCACAGGCAGCTGAAAGAAATGCTTCAGCCTAAAATGATGTGCTCACCCTGCATAGTGATTGATGGAGCCAGCCAATGCATTCCCAGAGCCGCAGGGTAGAATGCCGACAGGTGTTTTTATTGCTTGTTCCCAGTCTGAGCGCTCCATCAGCCCATTAATTACCTGCAGGAACACAAGACAGAAGATTTAAATAATCACAGTGTTAGACATACATACATTTACATGCCACAGTTTCACCCTGATTGTTCTCTCAGGCCAAAAACACCTTACCTCATGCAACAGACCATCCCCAGAAACAATGATGATGCCATCCCACTCTGGGAGTGATATCTCTCTGATGAGCTCTCTGGCATGGTTCTGGCGTTCTGAGGGAGGGTAATTACGTTAATGCCTGCAATATAAATGCATGCATTCTGACTCATTGGAGTGTTTTTGACCTCGGGGTGTTACCTGTCTGTATAAGGTTGTAGCTGATGTTGGCCTCTCTAATCATTGGCAGGATGTGGGTCTGACACCACTGCATTGCTTGGCCTCTTCCACTGAAGGGATTGACCAATAACAGTAGTCGCCTGGGACGAGGTAGCAGACTTCTTGAAAATTCTGCACAAGAAAGACAGAACAGGATGGACTGGTTAAAACCTGTACAGCTCTGGTCCAGGACAAAGAAAGTGGTTCAGCACATTTTCAAAACCAGCCAACTGGGACATAAGCTAAGCTGTTATTACAGTGTTGCCCAACCTTGGACTTTGAATGCATTTATCCATTTGAAGGCTCCTAAAGTTCTCCTGACAGAATACACATCACACTGTCCTTCAAGAGTGAGTTTGTCAATCATTTAAAGTCAAATATATGATAACAGACACAGTCAGACTTTAGATTATAGGTATTAAAGTTGGTCAAAACTAAACAGTGGCATACGATGGCAATGAAACTACTCTAGTCCTGTTCTATAAAACCTGTGGGGAAAGTAAATGTCTAATGATAAAAATCAATATAAACTGTAGTATGTTATAGATGAAATGGATGAGAGGATATTGTGCGGCTGTGCTGTCACATAATCCTTGATTATGCAACAAACCACACTTAATGCTACTCTGCAGAAAACTCATCTGACCACACCTATAATGCCTATCAGCATAAACATTCTCAGAATCGGGCCACTGAATGATTCAGAAATGTGATTATGAATGATACACAAGCAGAAATGAAAAAAGAATGACAGCTGCATCACTGTGAGTGAAGGGGATGCACTAAAGATCTCAGAAGACGAGGAGATTTAAGAGACTTAAGGATTAAAGAGTGAGCCTACAGACGAGGAAAGGAAAAACAGAAGATGGGAGATGCCGATTAACTTTGTGCCACACAGACAATGGAGACAAAAAAAAGTAAACACAAACACAAAGTTCACATTGAGCTGTCAGATAACTGAGGATGGTGACTCCCCGCCCTCTGTCTCTGCATTAGAGACTGAATGATACGGACCACATGTGCAGGAAAGATAAGAGGAAGGATGTATAGCTTTAGAATGAAAAAACAAACAAACAAAAAACCCAACAAAGACAAAATAACTAAAGAAAATTATGCTTGTCATGTGAAACACACAAAATCCAAAAGCTCTCAATCCTAAATCTCACAGCCTCTTAGTGTGCATTAGTATTAATCCTCATTTGTCTTTTATATAATGCTCCAAAATGTTGAACTACTTTTGTTACCATTTGTGCTTTCAGTGAGGAAATGTAATACATTAAAGTCTTGGTTCACTGTGACATCACGCTAGGCTTAGTAACAGTTTACAAAGAGGGCATGGAGCAAAGTGGATTGATGCAACGTTGTGTAGGTTTTCTATTGTAAACATCCGAAATTCAAGACTTTATCAAGGAGACAAATGCAAAGGCTAAAGCTCCGTAAACACTGTGGTAAGCTATCAGTGTTACTCTTTTAATTAGGCCGTCAGCTCAGTCTAAAGTACCAACGATCAGGGCAAACTGTGGTTTACAGTTGCTGCCACTATCAAATGGATTTTAGCCTTGTCTTACATATTAAAATACAGCAGATGTAGCTGTATATAAGACATCAGAAAACTGAAGTTTTCCTTAGGAGATGGCTATTGCTCACTAATTTGTTTAAAAAAAAATATCAAATTGTGATTAAATATAATAAAAAACTGTCCGAATTATTCCTGGAAAATGTTCAAAAGCTTTGCTTCTACTGCCCACGCACAATTTTATCATTATGACATAGTTACATTTAAAAAAAACATAAGAAAATACATGCATTAAAAAAAAAACACTCTACAGTATATAAATACACAAAATGTGTAGCTACTACTACAGTCTTTTGTATGTTCTTTT
>VVHJ01026036.1:0-14300 GCA_015107715.1 Tylochromis polylepis
TTTGTCATATATATATATATATATATATATATATATATATATATATATATATATCAGTGAGTTTGGGCTCTGCAAACAAAAGCCCACATTGTTATGTAACAAATAAAGCTATCATTTGTGGTCTTCATCACTGGTGAGACCCGAAGACTTAACAATAAGCTTTGACTTTGGCTGCAAGATCTCATGAGGCCACGAGGTCAAGTGTGCTAAACCGTAAGAGCAAAGCCCCTTGGTTCAGAGCTCCTTATCTTTCTTCACTCATGAGGTGATTGCCTTCATCATTTTCCTTTTCTACAGAGGAACCTTTTCCTCTCCAGGTTTTTCTAAGAGATTTTTTCCCATTTCTGGATTGGCAGATATACTGGGACCTCTGAGAGACTGTAGGACAGCCAAATCAAATCCCTTTACTTGAGCAGTAAATGAAACATGACTGAAACAGTGCCTGCAGTTCTTGCATTTTCTTTCTTTATATTCTAAAGCTGTAATTGACACGTGAAGATGAGGCTTTCATCTTTATAAATCAATACACTAAAAGAAAATACTCTCAGCAACACTGCGACACTGTTACTGCTATTATTATGGGCGTTTTTTATTGATTTCCTCCAGATAGCCACACTAGCCTGTCCCCTGTGATGCCTCCCACCTAAAAGACAATCACCATCCAATGTGTGGATGCAGAACCACAGTAAAGCAGCATTGATTTCTTTTCACCACCTTGATTTTAAAGGACAATGGAAGGAGAGTCTATTGCCCTGAAGAATCTGCCTTAATGGGAATGCAGGTAGATGCCTTGTCTGCTGGCAGGTGCCACTCAAAGGGGAGCTTTTGTGCTTGTGTTCTCAGGGAAATACTGACCATTTTATGCAAGAGTCAAACTTTGTCGTAATTAGTCTGTGAAAGGGGGTGGGCTAACAAGCTTAGGGACACAATTTGTTTATGCGCTCCTCAGGCTAATTTCTCAGCTGGAGTACTGTTTACTTAGTGCACACAATTACTGAACATATTAGTGTGCCCACTGGCCAATGTCATTAGGGTCATGTGTTATATAACATCTTAGAACTGGAAACTCTGTGTCTATTAATGATAATAAATCACACATATTAAAACAGTATTTTACAGCAAGAGAAAAATCTAATTTATTGAATTATTTATGGCATATTACTAAAACCAAAAAATTATGACAAAACTAAAGAAAACTACAATGTATCCTGTATCTACAGAATCTGGGAGCAGACACCCCTTAATTGACACATGACTGCAATAAGGTGAACAATGAATCTCAGCAGTTAATCACCGCTCTCTATTAGCCAACGTGTCAGACCAAAAAATGGTTCCCGCAGGTGTAGTTATTGTAATTAGTTTGCTCAAAGCAACTGGAGGAAAGAGCCAGCACTCTTGCCAGCGGGAGGTACGAGTGAGCGATAGGAAAAGAGATAGGAGTTGGCTTCAAAGTGTGAAAAAAGTGGAGGCAAAGACAATGAAGAAGTGCCACCATTTATAGACGTACAAGAACCCAAGGACAAGCTCGTCGGTGAAACTGACCCAGAGGTATTATGGTTCATTGAATATATTCTCATCCCTCTGTCAACATGCTTCTACCAACTCTTGAAGGATGATTCTTGCCAGCTGTGGCTGCACATTTATGGTGAGAGGGGAGGAGAACCTTGTGACCTTTGACGTACGAGAGGGTTTGCCTCACTTAGCGCCATATTAGGGACAGCGGGCTAGCCTCACAGTCCAAGTGGATGAGCACTTTAATTACATCTAAGGAAGATATATATATATATATATATGTTATAGCTGTGTTGAGAGAGGACCTTGGCTGGAAAGTCCTTACTGCATATTAACGCTTGGATATTCTTAGCTCCCACCTTTAACTACAAAAAACTGAGATACAGTCAGTGGCTTTTAGCAGCGGTTTGAGGTGATTCATATTTCTTTTGATACAATTCGCTTCAAACACTTATCTGTCACCAATATACAGGTTACAACCAACTGAGCTGTGCATACATGTCTTCTCTGGATTGTAATGGAACTGTGTACATCTACTCAAGGCACTGAAGGTTACCTAACTTCACATTAACCTGACAGTTCTATTTATTCATTATTTAAAAAAGAAAACAAGATTTTTGGACACAAACCTGCAAAGAATTTATTATTATTATTATACGGAACTCACTTAAAACTAAACTAAACTTTATACAAGTACAGCTGAAATGATTGGTCAATGAATCAATCAGTCAACTGACAGAAAATTGACTTTTGATAATCCTTGATAATCGACTTGCTTTTTTTAATCCGTTCATAGATATGAACGGATGTGATTAGTGCAAGACCAATACTAACAAAAAAAAAAAATGACATAACTGTACAAGACTCACAATATGCAAATTTTTCTGCATTGCCTTTAAAATTTTACTTTTTATTTATTATTATTTAAGTTTCCATTTTTAAGAGCAGACTTGTATGCATAACAATACCCACACAGATATTTATTTATAGATTTATAAAGGCTGTGAATGCTTTCTACACTACTGGTCTTTATGCAAGAGACACTTTACAGTAAGTGGGCATGCTGTTGCCTCTTGAGATGTGTGCACACTTATGAGTAGCTGATAGATTTAAAAGGGTCACCTTGGCTTGGAGGCTGTCACCTCACCGCTGGCCTGGTTGTCTTCCTTTTTCCTGAAGCAGCAGTTCTTAGAGTATGAGTGATTATATGTGTGAGAAAGTGTGCGTAGCATTTATCAACACCTTCCTGCAATTGCTTTCAAAATCTCACTTCAAACTGCTCCACAGTTTTATTGATAGATATTTACTTCAGTCCAGTGGAGAATTTATTTTTGCTTTTGGCTTTGCAAAAAAATAATTAGCAAAAAAATCAACTGAGTAAAACAAAAGCCTAATTGATGGGTAAGAGGCAGAGAACATAAACAGTATGCAAATGAATGTGACAGAAATGAATTCTCCTGTGAGCAAGGGTTAACTAAATTTTCTCTTACGACTTAATACAGGTCTCTGTGGCATTAATCTACATCAGTACATCAGATAGCCAGATGGCACTGAGTCATTGTGGGAATAGATAATTGACAGGCAGAAAAGCTTTTAAGGTAGACAGAGAGAGGGGGCAGAAGCAGAGGCAACACACAATGAAATTCTGCTAGACACCGTGACCTCAACATCGACAGCACTTGAGCACCAAGTTTCCTGTCCATTATGGTTATATTTCATGTGACAGTTTGTGGATTTAACAATTTAATTTTCAGATATGAGCTGTACTTACTGTAACTAAATTGTTTAATTAGCTAGCATATTAACTACTTTAGCAGGGCAAAATAGACCTTATATATTTAAGTCCCTGTGCAAATGAATACTTTAAGACGACATTTAAAATTCATTCTCACAGATGGTCCCACTTGCAGATGACCACTAATCATAAGAACAAAGAGCTTACCCTGCAACCCGAATGACTCACTACCAACTGTCAGATCTTTTTGGGTTTATTTTAGAAGTGTGTTCATTTCAACTGACACCTTTTTTTGAGTTGTAAAAAAAACTTTGTGTGTTGTGAAAAAGGTAGTCAAAAGCATTTTTGTTTGTTTTAACTGTTTGCTGTTGTTTTTTAAGTATATATTGTTAGGCTATGTCTTTATTCTTTCTTTTCTTTTTTTTACTGTAGGATTACATATTAATACTTTGCAGACAACTATAAAACAACATAAAAAAATGTTCATTTGGATCACTGATAACTTCACTTGGACTGTGTTATAGTCATGTTACATAGTACAATATACAACGTGTAGCATGATTTATGAAAAAAAAGGTAATGTACATGTTGTCAGGCTTTAGTTTGCATATGAAAAAGAAAAAAAATACAAAGTAATTTGGGTTGACAACAATAATGAAACACAAAAGTATGCCATTATTAGTCAAATGAGAGATGCATCATATGTGATCAATAGTTTGAAAAATATTCCTTATTGAAAGTATAATTTGGCCCTGGCACTGGGTTCTTTGTATTACTAAACGTAATAAATTTAGTAATACATTTGTATTTAAATGTATTACTGTGCCTTTTTCTCAGGAACAAGTATGAATATAGCACTGAGCTATGCTATTTTGACCAGAAGTTAGCTGTTTATTTTAGGCATCTGCTTTCTACTTTTGACAAGATCAAAGCAAGCAACAGGGCTACTGTGCCCTGCAGCCCAGCAGTTATATGATTTTATCATTGAAAATGACCTGAAAGAAAATTTGATTTAACATGAAACTGTCATGCTGTCTTAAACTGTAATTTTTAATTGTAGCAATCATTTTTGAAGGAACTGTGGTCTTTAACTAAAGACAATGGTGAATTCTGAGCACCCATCTCCTTTAGATTTTTGGTTTGAGCACAACTCAGTACCCCACAAAAATGTATTTGGGACAACCTTACAGGTTATTATACATGTTATGTCTCGTTGAGCCACCTGAAACATTCACATGGCTCATCATACACACATCTAGCTGGCTACACAGAATAAGTTGCTTTTTACGCTTGTTTCCTTGGCAAGCTGCTTTGTAGCGTGTCTCTACTCAAGCTCCCACTTTTAGGGCTGTCTCTAAATTAATTTCATATTTGTTGGTATTAATGTCTGCTCTACTCTGTAGCTGAGAAGTGGTAGTTGAGGTAGGGTGCTCCCTCTGGCCCTGCCTTAGGCTTTCTATGTATATACATGGAAGACCAGGAAGGCATGCCTTTCCTGCCTTGGGCTTTTCATGTTTTCGCAGTGAAGGGCAAGAAGGCCCCACAATGAAGCCATATCACCAAATATAAATGACTACAGAAAATAATAATAATAATAATAATAATAATAATAATAATAATTTGGCCAGGGTCTTTTGATTGCACCAGTACATTTATAGAAAGGTGCTTTTTAGTATCTCGTATGAAGGCATTAATCCATCCACCCATCCATGTTGGTGTTGCCTTATACAAGAATTATTTCAACATTTCTCAGTCCGGTTAGTGGTTTGGACTACTATCCTTTCGTACTTACCACTGCTGACTGGGAGAACCCAACAAGTCTTACCATTATGGAGATGCTCTGACTGAGACTTCAATGAGTCGTGGCAATGTCATGACTCACTGTTGCATGTTAAATGGTATACAAATAGCTTTAGCCACTGAACAAAATACATACTAAACACTAATATCCTGACAAACAATCATGGTTACAGGGCAAACAGCTTGATTGCTATTGCCTGAGTAACATCATACTCAGTCCTATTAACTATAAATTATTCAGTTCCAGTCATACAGTATACAGGATTACATGGGAGATAAAACAGTGTCATATTCCAGATGTGTGGTGGTTGAGACGCTCACCTGCTGTTAAAGCGGAAGACCGGTGGTTTTTTGCTGTTCTGTTCCACCCACTTATTCAGCATTTCAGCACAGCCTTGTCTAAAATTACTTGAAAAATGAGTAAAGCAAACTCACAAACAAGCCAGTGCCTTTCCAAAGGGACTGGGTAATCCCTGGACATCTGTTGGTGAGGCATCCGCAGAGATGGGCCTGTGGAGAAGAAAGTATGGTCTGTGTTTTTGGCCTTTGCCTTGCTTGTGATGATGATGGGCAATATCCTGAGCAGAACAGTAGGAGCTGGTTGGACTAATGGCAGAAAAAGCAGTTACAGAGCACAAGGAGATCTTTCAGACATGGACACTGCCTTGACTCTGTTTTATACAAAGCTTAGTTTGTTTAGGAATTGAATTAAAGGAAGGGTTTTTTTTTCAAAGGCAGATAAATTTTGTATTTTTGTCATTTCTCTTCATCTTTTTTCTTTTTCACACACACAAACACATATTAAATAACCACAGACAGACAACATGCAGAGAAGCAAGAGACCTGTGCTTTTTGAACACATCATTGTCATTGCTCTTTTGCACATTGTGACACTGGACTTTGTTTACATGGCAAGTAATGTGACAGAAACCAACACTTAAAATCCAGATCACGAGGCAGGAAATCGTCTGTTTACACTTAGTATAAGTATAGCTATACTCTATGCTACATTAGTCTGAGCAACCTCTTCATTTACAGGAATTAGATATAAACAAGAGAATAGCAGAATGACGTGCAATTTGAAAACTCATGAAATCACATGAGGTGAGAGATGCTTTTAGTTATTGGTGTACTATGTTTATAGTGAAAATATGGTACAGTGTATATCAGTATGTTGTCTTAATAATCTATTTAGTTGTTTGAATGCAATTATTTCAGTGAATCCTGTGAAACAGTGTACCTTAAGTGTTTTTGTTTGCTGGGCTCTCCTCCGGTGGAACATCTGGGCAGTCTATGGGAAATTAAGCTGTCTACCCCACATACCCTCAATTGTCCTTGTCCGTGAGGAACTTGGGCAAACTCTGATCCACTCTCATGAAAAATAATTATTTTTTTAACCCAGCTGCAGAAATGACCCCAGACTGTACATTTTCTATGGAAGGTGTGTCAGTGGGAGATTATTCCTTTAACTGTCTAATTTTATCCACATTTGAGATCAGCAGTACTCCCTCCCAAGTTTACTGATGGTTCACTAACATCTCTTTAAAGGCAACTGGAAGTCTTGGAGCAAGACCTATTACATTTTATGACATGACCTCTGAACTTCAACAGTATGGCTTCTTACATGTTTTTGTAACAAAATGTTTTCCATCTCCATTTGTTAATCTGAAGCAGCTGCTATGGTTGTTGTGATGACTGGATTCATAACAATAGCTTGTTTCAGTGTGAAAGTATTGTAATTATTACTAAAATAGGTCAAACCATTCCAGGTCTCACTTCTAGGTTGTTGTGCATATTTCTGTAATTTGTATTGAAATGAATATAAACAACTACATGTATAAGAGGAGGTTATTTTATCTCATTATGGCATTCAGTGACATTTACATCT
The DNA here is from genome assembly GCA_015107715.1 of Tylochromis polylepis. Taxonomy (NCBI): domain Eukaryota; kingdom Metazoa; phylum Chordata; class Actinopteri; order Cichliformes; family Cichlidae; genus Tylochromis; species Tylochromis polylepis. The sequence continues at coordinate 6,936 of VVHJ01026036.1, forward strand.
GCTGGAGCTTGATGATAATGATAAGCAACATGACCCTGATGTGACACTAAAATGAGAAGCCCTTCATTTGTTTTGTTGACACACGTGAGGTAGCTTTGTCACTTTGTGCCACTTCCACTGAATATATTTTAGGACAATTCAACATCACCTCCTGCACATCAGATGTGGTTCAGTAGCACGCGGCTGGTGAGGCTGTGAGGCAGCAGATGAGATTGCTGATGCTGGCAGGACATCACGCAGCCCGTTGTTTGAGTGAGCTCCAGCATAAATTAATGCAAATTAAGGTGTCCACAGAAGGGGCTGCATGGGGATCACACAACTGGTTCAGTGTGGTACCTGCCCAGACAGTATTCTTTATTTTTTTAAATTGTACAAAAAAAAATACAAAAAAACCCTCTGTTAGTCTGTGTCATAGTCAGAAGGTTCAATAAACACTCAATTTTAAAAGAGAAAAGAAAAGAATTTCTGTCAATTACTCCATGGTTCAGACTTTACAGGGTTACTATATTAGTTATGGAGTTTTTATATTGCTTAACAAACCTTACTTCTAAGTGTGTTCCTTTTTTCCATTCTGTATTTGTTTCTCTGAAGCAGTTCTGTTTACATCTGAACTCCTCTTTTCCAGTCAAGGCTGCAATTAGGTCACTTAGGTCATGGCACCAAACAAACAAAAACATGAGCATTGCAAAACAGCAAAACACTCTGGACAGCAATTTACGCCTTGTTACTCCAGATTCCTTTTTCTGATTGGATTCCTGCCCTTCTACATTTAGTGGGAGGCATCAATGAAGATAAGGAGAACATCAGTGGTTTCCCTTTACAGTCTCACTTTAGCTTAGAAAGAAGCCACTCACAGGTCACACAATGGTACCCTGCTTCTTTGCCACCCATCTGAACTACTATTTAGGGAAAGTGGGGACTCCAGCCTTTTAACACCCACATAAGTGTGGAAATGGCAGGATAGCTCACAGGTTAAGTGTACTTGTGAGCCACTACCATTACAGATAATCATTTATTAAATTTGCTGTCTAACTTTTTCTGTAATCAACAAAAGGAAAAAGCAGCACAAAAGCGAAATGTTTCACACCACTAACCTTCACCTGGATGACTGACAGAGGCCAGCTATAACTTTATTTTATCTCAGCACTGTGGCCCACGAGATTTTTTTCCAGCTGATTTCGTCTCACAAAACTCCCTGTTATTCACTTTTTGCCAGTCTCATGTGTATCAAAATGCACAGACAAGAAGCTGCTAAGAGTCTTTTGCGGGAAAACAGCTCCATCATTGGATCCTCACCTCTCTCCATCTGTCCCACAGCCAGCCTCTGAGGGATGGCTGAATGAGTGTTTGAGACAGTGTGTCCAGGATCTTCAGGATTTAGTCAGGATGGGGATTTGGGAGACACAGAATGTACACTTGTCAACAAAGGTGCCACCCATCATTGTTGTACATGAAATATAATATGATAGGTGCACGGCCTCATATTGGGTGGTTTTCCCTTAGTGGGTGCTGTTTGGGGTGAGTGTCCAGACAGTTACTAACTCTTGTCTGCCACCAGCTCTACCTAGGGGTAAGCTTTGTAAGATAGTCCATCAAGAAAAAAAAAGAAGAAGAGCAAGTTAAAAAAAGACGGTAGGTGAAAGTCTGCAGATGCCCTCCGTTACAGCAATAAGCATCTTGCATTTTCACATCATAAAGAGGACATGAAACACTGCACATAATTTACATCATGGAGCCCTGCTCTCAAAAACTGACACAGATGTAACTCTGTCTGTGAAGCTGGATTTAAGAAATAAGTGCTTAAAATTAAAGTTTTAAAATGCGCCATCTTCTGTCAGTATGGAACGTACATAACTGTTTCTTAGCAAAGATGATAGGAAATCCTAACATCCATCAGTATGTCCGCAGGGGGAAAAATCTCCATGTTACAGTCTCCTTCACTCACATTTGAGCTTCGCTTTTCCTCACCTCTAATATGAAGTAATCCAGTCCAGTGAGATGATGTGAGAGACAAAAAGGTGTCCAGAAAGTGTGGCATCTTTTCCTCAGAGCCTCTGCATTTTGGGGGGTTTTTTCCATCGTACACTTCGACCTATTTTTCCTGTGGACATACTGCTGATGGGATTCCCGGTCCCGGTCATGCTAGAATGAAATTTAGTTATGTTTGTGGTATGGTGTAGTTATCTATGTACTAAACTGTTTAGATGTGCTTGGGCAAAGAAATATTATTTTATTGCATAAAATAGCACTGCTCACATCAGCTGATTGCGCCGCTGGGTACAGTCACCACGGGAGGAAAGGGAATTTCTGACTCCAGCTTGTCGGTTCAGATAAACAACCTGTCACCTGACTCAAACAGGCTCTCCTCCACACTGTCCTCAAGAGTTTTACAAAGCCGAACATTACGGTTAACAGATGGATTTTTCTGTTTGAGTTCTGCTAGCCAAACAACGTAGAGCTGCTTACTGCTAAAGAAACAGAGAGTGAAAGTGGACAGTATATCCTCGGTTTTTTAACAAATCTCATTGTTGCAGCCAGGGGCAGCACAAAGTGACACGGGAGTTCCCTTGAGCCTTGGCACAGGCATATTTTGCTTTTTAAACATCTAGTTTTCTTGGAGTCATACATAATCAACTGGCAGTGGTGACAAAAATCTGTGGAATTTTACAAGTGAGGGATGAACAGAAAGACAGTATCATTTGTTTTTATGCACTCTGACTTCCTGTGTTCTGTGTGTGTGTGTCTGTGTTTATATATTTATGTGTATGGCCCATTAAACGGGCACTTACAGGACCAGTGATTTCCATAAGGTCTGTGAATGAGCTCTCTATCTTGAATGTTGATTTGCTGGAACTGGGTAGCATGCAGTTGTCACTTATTACACAGAAGTCCGCCCAGTAGAGCATGTCTGGCTGGCTCCAGAAGATCAACTTGTCATTTCTTTCAAAATGGAGAATGGGAAGACAAGACAGGAAAAGGGATTTGGAGGAATAAGTGGAAGAGGAAGAAAAAGGGAAAAAAAAACTATGTTCACCCCCGTGATTTAATAGCCTGTAGAATCACCTTTAGCAGAAATAACTTGAAGTAATTGTTTTCTTTATGACTTTTTTAAGGCTCTCAAATAGTTGTGGAGGCCCATTGTTCTCTACAACATTGCTTCAGTTCATTGAGGTTTGCAGGTATTTGTTTATGCACAGCTCTTTCAAAATCCTCCTATAGTATTTCAGGTCAGGTTGAGGTCTGGACTTTGACTGGGCCATTGTTTTCTTTCTCATTAGATTTGCTGTTGTGCAAATCCGTTGCATGATCCCAAATTGAGCCAAGCTTTATCTGTCGGACAGATAGACTCACATTTGACTCCAGAATACTCTGGTATATAGACATGGTTGACTTAATAACTTCAAGGCGCCCAGTTCCTGTGGCTGTAAAACAAGCCCAAATCATTATCCGTCTAGCACCATACTTTACAGTGGGTAAGAGGTGTTTGTGCTGATATGCTGTGTTTGTTTTTTGCTAAATGTAGCACTGTGCTTCATGGTCAAACATCTGCACTTTGGTCTTGTGTCTTATAGTTTATTCAGCTACCATATTCTTTTTAGAAAGGAGAGGCTTTCTCCCAGAAACACTCCTTAAAAAAGCCATACTTGTGCAGTCTTTTTCTAATTTTACTATCATGAACTTTAACATTTAACAACTTTAACTGAGGCCTGTAGAGTCTGAGATTTAGCTATTGGGTGTTTTGCAGTTTCTCAGAGCATTGCAGCGTCATGGCTCAGTGTATTATGTCATGTTTTATAGGTCATCAGAAGTTGTATTTAAACAACCTGCTAAGGACCAGAGTGTTTTTAATATATCCTAATACATAAACCATACAATTTAAAGAGGGTATACTTTCTTTTTACAATGACTGTGTATATCTGTTTTAATCAGAAGGGATAACAATGGATATTATTGCTGATAGTTCTGTTAGGGCTTAGAAACAGATATGTGGATACAAAGAACACCAAAACCGAGTCATATGTCATAGTCATCATCCACAGACCCTGCCCTAAAGTGGAAGCTTAGGAAATAACAATGCTGAATAATGTTCTGACTCAGCACTGAAACCTAACGTAAAGGGCAAATGCCATATTACAACCGTGAATTACTTGTTACTCAGTTGATCAGGCTACGAAATAATGGTATTACAAGGGGATTATTAAGAGACAGATTCATTTTTTTATACTGCGATATCCCAAGGCATAATTACATCATTTTAAGGTCACCAATGAAAATCAATTTTTTTTCTACCTTGCTAACATTTCCATATTTTGTTCCATGTTTGTTGTATGCTGGAAGGCATATCAGGAGTGAAACAAGCAGCCGTTGTGTCTGAGCAGTTTTACCCTGGAACTCTAGTGGACCACCGTTTCAAAAAGAGTCAATGTTTTATAAAAGAATAAGCCCAATCAAATAACACAGTATTATGAAAATTAATTTCGAGTTCCTTTATCATCCACAATTCATGGTTATTATTTGATTCTAAAATCTGAAAAAAAAACAAAGATTCTAAATGCTTTTATGATTTCATATCATGCACACGTTCATATTATTGTCAGCTTCTGTTTATCTGGCATCATATCATTTAAGCTAGTACACTGAAATGAGATTATGTCAAATTTCAGCTAGTACAATCCCTCACTCCCAGAGAATGTAAATACAGTCAATACAGACAATTAGTATTGTACTCTACTAATGTGGCTAAAAAATAATGTCACATATACCAAATCCAATTAATCCATTCTAACTAATCTTATCTTCTTCCTTTTCTGTTGACTCTGAACATGGGTGCAGTACAGGTATGTACAGTGAATGTAAATTTGGGGTTTAGCAAGGCAAGTTCAGGGCTTACCCGTTGTTTTCAGGCATATGCACATGACTCACTTCTTACTTGGGTACATCACCAGGGTAACTCATGCTGCATAGGTATTGCTAAAGTTAAGAGATCATCATGTGCATAATCACTGCCTACTGACCAATCAATCCAAATGAATCAATTATAAGTAAGATGCTTCATAGTTTTAAAGATTGTCTGAAGAATTATTGATTTGTAAGAGCAACTTTAGGCTTCTCCTTTACCCCCATTGGCTGCCAGCAGTTTTAGAGCAGTATTATTGTTTTTTAAGGCCTTAAAATCGCAATATAATCCTATAACAGAGCACCCAAGCTGTGTTGACGCTATATAAAATTTGCAAGCAAGCCTCCTTACTGCTTTTAATTATTTTTTTTTTTTTTATATTTGTGCTTTATTTGCTGTCAGACCATTTAATACAACCAGAGTTGCAGCTTAAAAATTAAGATTAAAATTGCCTCATATGCTACTGGACTATCTGCATCAATCAACACAATGCAACAGTTGTAATTATAGATCTGAGCCTTAACAATATGCTAGCAATACTGACTATTAACCTACACTGTCCACATTTTTCCCAGCTTTACTTCCTGGCTTTAAACACATTTTATTAGTGTGGTGTTTTTACATTCAAAGCACTTTTCAAAGCACTTAAAGACCACACGCATTGTTGTAATTACTCTTTGCATTCTTTACACTTTGCTGTGTTGTCTGAAGAAGCTGGATTGCTTTTAGTATGGTAAAAGTCTAAGTGCAATTTAATTCATCTGTTTTCCAATGCTGCTCCTTTCATGTAAATGTGCTGTTGAGTTTATAATACCATTTGTGTGATCACTTAGCCGCTATGACTTGGTTTACTTACTTCTAGGGGTAAGGAAACATATCCTGGGTATACTGAAATTCCTTCATAGTGCAGGTCATATGTCTGGTCTCACAGGTAAGCTTACGTGTAACCCAGAAAATATTTAAATTAGTATGTTATAAATAAAATTTGAATAACTCATGAGAAAATGGTTAACTAGCTAAAATAAACTAAAATATACCAAAAGAGATGTCATTTATCCACAGTGTGCAAATCCAAACCCATAACCAAGTCTGGCAAACTTATAGAATATAGTTATTTATCTTAACTTTATACAGCAGACTACATGTAGCCCGCAATTATAGCATCTGGATTTTACTATGATTAACTTTAAGCAGCTTTCTTTAACATGAAAAGCAAAAAAGATCTCTTTTGTAAACAATTTTACTTTGATGCTTGTTGTGTTTTCTATTAGGTTATTACTCCTTACTTATGACCTCCCAGGACTGTTAATGCAAATGCCTGTCAATATATTCGTAATATAATTTCAGTTTTTTGCACTCATCTTGACCACTTAGCCTCTACAACAACAAGTAATTTATCTGAATATGTATGGTTTGGGTCAGAATTTATAGCTTTATTCATTTTTTGTTTCTCAGAGTGGTTTCACTCTAGATTGTTCACAATTCCTCCAACAGTCCTGCTTTGAGCAAATCTTTTACGTAATGATCAAAAGGATCAGTCTGCAAACGGACTGATTTATCCATGGAGGTGCTGTCCTCCCTCTGCAGCATCACCATTTTCCCCACTTGCATCAATCATGCTAATGTCCCATAATGCAATCAAAAGCTTAATGGCAAACACAGCCCAGTGGCACAATGCTGATGCAAGACATTTTTCTTGCTGGCATAAGTGGACACATAAATAAACGAGTTAGGGTAATCAGGGAATAGAGATGCTTGTAGCTCGGGGAACATGTGTGCTTGTATGCGCGTCTGTGCATCTGTCTGCAACATCAGGCAATTATTGATCACTTTCACAGTTGCAAGAAAGTGTCGGGCAACCTGCTCGCTAGTTTGACAGGCGTCCTTGTCGGTCGTATTCCTCTTGTGCCGCTTGTTTTTCCTTCTTTTCTTTTCCCTCACAAGGGTGCAGTACCCTAGAGAGATATTTGTGAAGGTTCTCAGTCATTCAGGTCATCGTAGTCTAAGGAGCTTGGAAAGAAAAGCGTCTGGACTTCTTTAAGTTTCTTGAAGACGTTTCACCTCTCATCCAAGAAGCTTCTTCAGTTCTAAGAGCAAATGGTGGAGAGTCCCAGATTTAAAGCCTATGGGAGTGTCTCCCAAGAGGGTCATGGACCCCCTGTGGATCCTCTACCTAATCACACGAGCCCAGGTGTGAAAATGGGTGTGTGAGACCCACACCCGTTTTCACACCTGGGCTCGTGTGATTAGGTAGAGGATCCACAGGGGGTCCATGACCCTCTTGGGAGACAAAGATGAAACAAAAACTATAATAAAACTCAACTAAATCCTGACCAATAATAACGACACAAGAACTTAACATATTTCCAATAAAACATAAGCAATCAAAAATATAAAATAAAGTCAAAATGCTGGCTCACAGACCCAGCCCCTGACACTAATCAGTGATTAAAGATGGACATTAGCCT
>VVHJ01026038.1:0-40615 GCA_015107715.1 Tylochromis polylepis
TCGGGCCCTCATGCCACCCTCATGGAGTCTGTTTCTGACCGTTTGATCAGACACATGCACATTTGTGGCCTGCTGGAGGTCATTTTGCAGGGCTCTGGCAGTGCTCCTCCTGTTCCTCCTTGCACAAAGGCGGAGGTAGCGGTCCTGCTGCTGGGTTGTTGCCCTCCTACAGCCTCCTCCACGTCTCCTGATGTACTGGCCTGTCTCCTGGTAGCACCTCCATGCTCTGGACACTACGCTGACAGACACAGCAAACCTTCTTGCCACAGCTCGCATTGATGTGCCATCCTGGATGAGCTGCACTACCTGAGCCACTTGTGTGGGTTGTAGACTCCGTCTCATGCTACCACTAGAGTGAAATCACCGCCAGCATTCAAAAGTGACCAAAACATCAGCCAGAAAGCATAGGTACTGAGAAGTGGTCTGTGGTCACCACCTGCAGAACCACTCCTTTATTGGGGATGTCTTGCTAACTGCCTATAATTTCCACCTGTTGTCTATTCCATTTGCACAACAGCATGTGAAACTGATTGTCAGTCAGTGTTGCTTCCTAAGTGGACAGTTTGATTTCACAGAAGTGTGACTGACTTGGAGTTACATTGTGTTGTTAAGTGTTCCCTTTAGTCTTTTGAGCAGTGTGGAAGGCTCAAGCCACAGCCTTAAAGCTACATTCTTCCTAATGTCCAGCAGGGGGCGACTCATCTGGTCTGATTGCAAAGAAGTCTGTAAGAAAATGAGCAAACTTCTCTCTTGATCTATGGCCTCATCAAACATTTTACTGCTGAGATTAAAGTCTCAGTTGCAAGTTTTGAGGCTAATTTAATACAATGCTAGATTTATATTGTAAACTGTGATCAATATTGAAGCCCAAAAAAAAATAGCAAAAAAGTTTTGAAATCAGTAAAAAAAATTTAGCGAGTTATGACGGGTGCAGACCTCAGCTTCCTTAGACATGCATGCAGTAGGAGGCCCACTCCCAACAGGCCACTGCTGCTTTAATGCATCGTTCCAATAAACAGCAACAACCAAAGCTGCACATACGTACATATGCACATCTGCAAGCCACTTTGTGAGCCACCTCCATATATATTTCTACAGATAACAGAATCAGATAACATGAATCTTTTCTGACGTTGTTGAACTACTTCTTTTCAATTTTTATTTATTCATTTATTTTTGTTTGAAGCTTCTGGTGTTTTACTAGTGGGGGTGTTTTTGCATCTATCAGAGGAGGCGACTGCCCACTGTGGTATTTCTGGTTTTGCTACGGGTTGAGGCCGATGCTAGAGAAACACAACAAATACCATCTATAAGGACGATGTCAGTATCACACAGCAGGAAAGCGACGATGAAACTGTGCAAAAGGAGCCTTTAGGTAAGTGTCAGTGTTATTTTTCTATTTTCTTAAAGCCCAAGGCTTTTCTTCTGCTTCACCTTAAATCTATAAAAAAGTCCGGCTGAGTATTGACTACATGACGACACAAACAAGCCACCTCTGCTGCAGCTATCACAGAGGGAATCTCCATTAAAGCAGAAATTTGACACAGAGCTAAACATAGAGTGGAGAGATCTCCATCTGTTTGTCACCCCTCTGACCAAACTCCACACTGATGACTAATCTCTGCTTTGTCCTTTCTCCTCCACCCACACCCATCCATTCATCCAGCCATAACCTCCTTTCGAGTGTTTCACGAAGATTTCAGTCACTCAATCAGCGCCTCTGAAATGCGACGTTGCTGGCTAATTAGAAGAAATTTCAGTGTAATTAAATCTGTAATGAGCAGAGTGATAGATGCACTGTGAAAAATCTCCACCCTGACCAGTTTGTTCAGTTTCATGTGAGGCTCTCGAAGCAGATCAGATTGACATTTTGTAGAAAAAAAACAAAAAAACACAAATTAAATCAGCTTAAAATGAGAGAAGAATAAGAAATCCTCACGGAGGAGAAACCAGAACAAGAGAATAAATTAAAGTATGAATTAATCATCCAGACTGGGTGGCTGATTGCCGTCACTGATATGGAAGTATTAAAAAGATAAATAGATGAACTGTCAAAGTAACTCAAACTTTTTAAAAGAGGAGATATTTTTTAGCTTTCGTGTATCAGAAAATCCTTTTTTTTTTACAAATGATTTGTTGATGCTTATTACACAACATTAATCTTTGCTTGTTGAGATTTTGTTTCAATTACACTGTTAATACTATTCTTTTTTTTTTTTTTTTTTTTAAAAAGACATGCTCTATTATCATTAGCTGAATACACAGACAATGAGTTAACCATATAATACTCCTACCTAACTGGAAATTTGTAGTACTACAAAGTCTGGAATTACTTTGCTGGTGAATTGCTGGTAATGCGCTACATGCTAAGAAGTCAGCAGGTTAATAATTATAGTGACTGTTAGAGACACTCAACACTGCAAAAGCCTCCATCCACTTGAAGCTGCGGTAGGAAGAAAAAGGGCACGACACAGCACTGAAAGTACTTGGTTACGGCAAAAATCATAATCACCATTATCTTAATCAATATTACAATCTTAGTTATTACAGTTAAAAGTGTTTTTACAGTAGATTTTCTTGCATCTTACTGGGCTGTGCAAAAGTCTTGAGCCACCCCTCATTTCTTTGTTAGGAAAATAGGAAATAGGTACTGCATTTTATTGAAACATGTGCAAACACACATGGGAATACAGTACATAAGAGTTCTTCCTCCCCACTGTCGCCAACTGTTGCTCATATGGGATCATCTAATTGTTGGGTTTTCTCTGCGATACTGTAGGTTCTTTACCCCACAATATAAAGCATCTTGAGATTACTCTTGCTGTGAGCAGGTACTGTTTAAAGAAAACTAAAGTGAGCCGAAATATCCATGAAAATATCCACAAAAGTTATGTGATGTGTACCTAAAACCTTAGGTGTGGAGAAGGCTGAAAATAACAAAAAATGAGCCCTTTATTGGGCTGAAATTAAAGTCCAAAAGGAAAGCATAAACAGAAATCCTGGAATAAACACCAAATATACAAGCAGAGCATCAACAATTATCTTGACAAGAGCAAAAAGGAAGGCAGGATGGTCTATACAGCATGGACTGAAAAACAGGAGGGAAATGAGACAAAATGAAAGTAATTCCTCTCAGGTGAAGGTGGGTAACCCCAGAGGTAAAACTAATACAAAAACAAGCAAGAAAACAGTCATTTATAGTAAAACAGGTGATAAACAAAAAACAGCTAACGCTAGGGACAGCACAAAGGCCTTGGACGCTGACCGGTAGATCCACAGCACTATTTGTGTTTTTCCTGCAGTGAATGGTATTCACTCTTCTGATACAGTGATTGCTGATTTTACACACGTGACTTTAGAAAAATGTCTTACTTGTGTTTCTGTTTATAGAAACACAGGGACTAGGTAATATCTTGGCTGCCTCCATCTCTTTTATTCAGCTCGCTCACTGAGTCTCTTTGACGGCCTAAAACACAAAAACAGCCGATCTGTTTCTTTTTCATTAGAAGCAGAAATTTCTTATTTTTCTGATTCATCTCAATCACTTTCAAGCTCGCTCTGATGCTCAGCCACCGCTCTCTCTTTCACTGACACATAATCTTTGTGGACTTCATCAGTGGCAGAAGTAAACCAAAGAGGAAAGAAAAGAGCCTGCACCACCTCATCAATTGATTCTTTTTATTTTTCATCTCCCTTTTTATTTGTACTACTGCTGCTTCATATGGCTTTAAAAACTTGGGCTTCTTGTGGGTTGAGCAGTGAGATTTGAGCCCCACCCATGGGCCGCTCAGCAGCATCTCCTGCCTGGAATCAGGAGGGTGGAGCCAAATGCAGGACACCAAAACCTCAGGATGCAAAGTAGCTTAATTACAAAACAAATCGAAAGCACTGCACAAAGCAGGCAGATGAATAAGGTGATATAACGTGAACGCTAAACTAGAGTCAAGTGTGGAAAAACTACAGGACACTAATTTGGAAAACAGGTGGATGAACAACCTGTGATGGCAAGCATAGCGATTAGTGACATAGCGACTTGTAAAAAGCTCCATGGCCAGGTAAGACTTCGTTCATGACAAATTGAAGAAATACAAGACCTTGATTAGTAGGTCACTGGAATTCTCAATATGAGGCCCAAAGAGCAGGAAGTAAGTAAATTTATTAGCGCCTTATATAGCGCCTTTCAAGATATCCCAAGGCATTTCGGATCAAAATAAAAGTAACAACAAAAACAAAAGAAATAAATATGGAATGAAATTTTACCCAAACACTAGTTTAAAGAGATGAGACTTCAGCTGCCTTTTGAGTCCAGAGCTCACAGATCGTAGACTGGAGGGCAGAGGGTTCGAGAGAGTGGGGGCCACAAAACACGCTCTGTCACCTTCAGCTTTTAGGTAAGATTTGGGGATGGAAAATAAACGCTGATCAGAAGACCTGAGAGTCCTGCTGGTGCCATATCGTTGCAAAAGTTTGCTAATATATATTTCGCCATGCACATAACACCAGAAATTTGAATTGGATTCTAAAATTGATGGGGAGTGGGATCAGCAGAGATGGGACACGAGAACATTTGATCTGGTGAGGAACCAAAGCTAGAGACAGCCCAAGGAGGTTTGGTGAGTTCCAGTGGTCCGGGCGAGCATGAAAAACAATCTGCAGCTCAGATTTAGATATAATAGGATGTCAAAATGTATCCCTGGTCTCTAGTAGATGGGTTAAAATGAAAGGAGAGTGAACCCAGATTTCTAAGGACTGGGGTGGACCAGGCTTGCAGAGGTGCAAATAAAGATCTTTGTGTTATTCTTGTTAAACTGACATCCAGGATTTTATCAAATTCAAACAATTGAGTACGATTAAAACTTCAGAAACACACTGAGGTGTAAAAAGTGATATAAAACGGAATATCATTAGCATAACAATGATAAGAAACATCAGTAAATGACCTTGAACGCTAATGTGAAGGAAGTAAATACAATGAAAATAAAATAAAAGGACATGGTGTAGAGAAGTCGATGCAAGTGAAGGAGGCCATGACAAATGGAGTTTGCAAGAGTTTCTTAATATGCTGGTTATAAAGCATTTTTAAAAATCTCAATCCCTGCCCCAGCTGTAACTCGGCTAAGGCCTGCTTTTTTAAGGATTTAAGGAAAAAGAAGCTCTGTGTCTATTTACAGACAGAAAGCACTGAGAGATTTTAAGGAGATTTTCTGCAGCTGAACTCATTTAGAAGCTGTGCCCCTGGAAAGTGTTTTAACCTACGGAGTCATAGAAACAGACTCTGCCATACGCTCTCCTGCATGATTCAGTTTCAGCAGAAAAGCCCGTCACAGTCACAGCAGCACGTTTCTCCAGGGAAATTCCTCGTTTCTCTGGCAAACTTCTCCCTCCAGCTCACATTAATTAAACAGAGTACATGCTGTGTAAAGTCGCCGTCTGGCTCTCTAGCCTACATCACATAGTATCTCTCCACCGACGCCACATACAGCTCCAGCTCCATCTTGGCATCTGTACAGGAGCGCAGCCATCAGAATCAAAGCCCTTTTCTGATCAGCTAATTTCCAAAGAACACACTAGAAAACACGCGGCTATCTGTGGTTTCCCTGGTGGGTGAGGACGAAATGCATTCATGTGAGTTTTGATCTATTCCACAAGAAATCATTTGCGCTCACATCTGGAAGCAGCTCAAGAAAACAAACAACCATAGAAAACAACATCAAAACAACCCAGTTCAAATAATGATGTTTGGGGAAAACAGTATCACAGTGTCGAAGTATGATGGCAGAAAACTGCACTGTAGATGGACATCCCAGCAAACCCTTCAACGCTGATTAACCGTCAGCTGAACGTTTTTTCTCAATGTCTCATCTTCGTTTGAGAAAAAAAGTCCGAAATACAAAATGTTAGAAAGGTGATGTCATTATGGCTGCTGGACATAAAACGATCTTTTTATCGATTCAAGCAAAATAAAACAAAGCATTCACACTTGTGAACAAGACATCTCACAAACAATTTACCCCTATGGGCTCTGAGGCCTAGTTCTTCCTTTCTGACTGACTGACACTGACCTACACCTAAAGTTTATAAAGGTGATTACAAGCGACGGACCTGTGAGGAAAATTCACCGTACCAGACGATTTTCTATGAACGGGATATAGTGCTTTTCTACTCTACCTGAGCACTCAAAGCACTCACTTGCCTCATTCGCCCATTCATACAAGCACTTTTTTCTATGCGTGAATGCTTTTTATCCAACATTCACACACCGATGGATGCATCGGAGAGCAACTTGGGGTTAGTATCTTGCCCACGGATATTAATTGGCAACTTGTCAGTAACATGATTGGGTATAAAAAGAGCATCTTAGAGAGGCAGAGTTTCTCAGGAGTACAGATAGGCAGAGGTTCACCAATCTGCAAAAAACCCCAAAACAAACTAAACAAAAACAAAAATCTGTGGAAATTGTGGAGCAGTTTCCACATCTGGAAAGGCACCATCAATGCTGAAAGGTATAAACATATGCTCCCATCCAGTCAATGTCTTTTTCAGAGAAGTCCTACATATCTCACCAAGACAATGCTTAGCCACATACTGCATCTGTCCCAGCAGCATGGATTCATAGTAGAACGGACCTGCCTGCAGTCCAGCACCAACAGAGAACGTTTGGACATGAAATTAACATGAAATTTAAAAAAACAAGCAAAATTGAGATAGAAGACCCAGGACTGTTGAGCAGCTAGAATCCTCTATCAGACAAGAGCGGGACAACATTTCTCTCCCAAAGGTCCAGCAGCTGTTTCCCTGTCCCAGCTTTATGAGATGTGTTGATACCATTAAATTTTAAAAAAAGTCCTTATTTTTTTCCTAAAATTGTACATTTTAAAGGTTTTCTGTGTTCTGTTGTGAATAAAATATTTGTGGGTTTTTTTACACTTCACACGGCAGCCCAGCTGTTTTGGAATTGGGTTTGTACTTCTACAACGTTTCGTAGCTTCCCAGCTTCTCTCCATTGGCTCCCTGTACATTTCAGAATTGATCTTAAAATTTTGCTCACTTAAATTGGACTTAAATCTCAGCTTCAGCTTAAAGGCTTTTGACTTTTACTAAATTAGGCTATAAATACTATAAGCATACTATAAATTTAACCAACCCTGGAGGTGTGAGATGAGAATGTGGCTCATCGTGTAGGGCACCGCGGTAATAATACTAATTTCAAAGCAGCAGTAATTAGAAAAATCAACACAAAAATGCAGCATTGCCAAAACATTATATGAAAGGCTGTGGACCTACTGAACTCCAGCCTCTCATCATCATCAGAGTATCCATGCTTTGCTTTTATCGTCCATTAGCCGGCTGCCAGACTGGATGAATTCAGTGTCGTTTTCATAATGGAGCTTCTGGCATTTGTGGCTGCTGCGGTGTGAGTGTGAACCCGTCCTCTGCTCTGCAGGCTGACGGGGTGGGATATTTAAGGTGGAATGAGTCAGCCTGGATGAAACAGAGCAAACCTGAGGGCTGCGGCTGACTGGCAGCAGAGGAAGCCGGGTTGAGACCCTCCTCGGCTCGGTTGACCTGTGAACTTTTACACCGGCTCGCACTGATCGCTCTGACTGGAGCTCGCCGCACCGCATTTTAAAGGAAAGATTTACTGACAGTCTGAATAAAATCCAGTGAAAACAAGCAGAAAAATGCCTCCTTCTTACAGGCAGGGTGTGTGAAACAAAACCTGGCTCATATAGTTGGAAGCAAAATTATTCAACTGCCACTGCATATCAGATTTATTGGTTTAAATTACAATAATTGAGCTGTTTGTATGAATCCAATTACCCAAGAGTGGTTTAAATGTCTTTATTAAACCAATATTAAAAGGATGTTTTTTCCCAAATTGAACATGATACTTTTACTGAATGCTGCAGCCACAAAACTGCTTCAACCGGCTTGACAAGTGTTATTAATCCTTTGCTGAGATTCAACCTGTTCCAAACATGCTGGGTTGCCAGAACATCTATTGGCAGTGTTCCCTAGGAATCTCAGACCATTCCTCATTGGAAAAGGCTTCCAGTTCTGTCACATCCTTCTTCAAATCCCACCAGAGGTTTTCTATGCAAGATGTAAGTCATGTGACGGCAATAGACACTCTGAAATATTCCAGGGCTTCATCTGCAACCAGGTCTTGATGGATTTCGAGGTAAGCTTGGGGTAAATTGACTACTCGAGCTTGAGCTTGAGCTCGAGCTCCGATGGTGTGATGTTTTCTTCCAGACACTCATGTTTGGTGTTACGTGACAGGAGCAAAGTGGCACTGAGCCAGCGCCATGCTTTACTGCAGGGGGAGAGCTCTTCCTCCTCCAGATATACCGCCGAGGCCCACAAAGCTATCGCAACACTTCACTGGCTTATCCAGAAGGTTCAGTTTTGTTCATGTAGCACCAAATCACAACAGCAGTCGCCTCAACATGCTTTATATTGTAAGTTAAAGACCCTACAATATTAGAGTGAAACCCCCAACAATCAGACCTCCTATGAGCAAGCACTTAGTGACAGTGGGAAGAAAAAACTCCCTTTCAACAGGAAGACATAGAGGTCTTCAGTGTGTAGTGAGCTACTTACTGTATGAACTGAAACATGCTGCCACCGAATCCAGTTGGAAGTCTTTTGTAGTAACTTGGAGTTTTGCTGATCTGCCGGTGATAACTTCCTCTCTCTGCCTTGTTCGGGTGGTGCAGCCACAGTAGCTTTGACTTTAAATCTGCACACTATAATTCCAGCAGTATCTCTGAAAACATTCAGTGTTTTTTCTATTTTATCTCTGCTTTTGTTTGTACAATGCAGTGATTTTTTTCCTTCTAACTCTTTGAACCTCTTGTCTCTCTAATGCATATAGAATTAAATTTAATACTAATTTTAGATCCATCCATCCATCCCTCCCTCCCTCCCAGGTATGAAGGTATGAACAGGTATGAAGCTACAGAACTAAAATAACTGGCATTGTTTATTTTTTTATTACTAACAAAATGAAAGCAGAGTGAAAAATCTATCATCATGTTTATTTTCAAACAGAGTACCTTTGTAATAATGTTGAGGTCTGGACTCTGGGGAGGCCAATCCATGACTGATAGTGTTCCACTATGTGTTTTTCTTTCCAGGTATGATTTTACTGCATTGGCAGTGTGTTTGGAATCATTGTCATGATGAAAAATGAAGCTGTTGTAAATCAGATACTTTCCAGATGGTATTGCATGGTGGATCAAAATCTGATGGTACTTTTCTGCGTTCATAATTCATCGATTTTAATAAGATCTCCAACACCACAGACTGAAATGCAGCTCAAACCATGACAGAGCCTCCACCGTGTTTTACAGATGGCTGTACATGCTGATGATGATTTGAACCTCAAATATGGATTCATCACTCCATCAGACCTCTTGTCACTGATTTTCAGTTCAGTTCTTATGTAATTTTCATACCTCAGCCTTTTCTCCCTGTTTCCCTCCCATAAGAAAGCTTCCTGACAGTCGCCCTTCCACTGAGACAGTTCTGATCATGCTTCAGTGAACAGTTATGTTTTTTAAGGACATACTGCATCCTGCTGAGATATGCCAAGTTTTCAGCTAATATCTCTTTGGGAATCACCTTGTTGGTGCAAAAATACAATTTTATGTCAAACTGTGTTATCTTTGGCATTTTTCTTACATTCAACTAAACAGATGATGTTTTTGTGACAGGCTGCTAGTATCAAAGAGTCTAAAGATACAATTTAAATTGTCTGTTATGTGTAGACATAGCAGACACTCAAGGGATGAACATTGGTTCATCCCTTGAGTTAAGAAGGTGCCAGTTAATATACGCAAGCTACGACATACATATTACATTTTCTTTTCCAAGTGAATAAAGAGTCAATAACAACGATAATAAATTTAAATTTAAATCATTGCCTCCACGCACAGACAACTCATCGTTGTCTACAAACGTTTTTAAAAAAAATCTATAAAACCACAACACAAATCCATCAACTCAACTGATCCCTTCAGGAATATCACACAGCATTTAGGATCACTGCAGGGATATGTGTGATGAGTCAAACTGCATGATGTCCTATTCCTGGATTATGAGAAGATAAATAAGCTGTGGGATGGTGAGATGAGAAAGGTTTAACATTCTGCACTGCTCTCTGCCCGTGGTGCTCAAACACTGCGTCGTGTTTAGTGCATCAAAGAGACGGCGAGCTGTTGTAATTACAGCGAGCAGACGGAGCTGACGGAGGGGTCGGTTATGAGTCATAACTGTCAGAACGAGCTGCTCTTCAAGCTGCTTTTATGTACAGATTTTGTTTATGGTTCAGCGTCTACCTGACCCAAATACTCCAGCACTAGTTTTGATAATGTTTGAATGAAGCTTTCGGTTGTTACCGGTTTGTGACGGGACACAAAGAGGCCTGAGCTCAGGAACCCCAAAATGCTCCTACAAGAGCACATTTATAAGGACTTGTTTTGGTTTGAAGCCAATTTCTAGCAATTTTGTCTGTCTTTTAGGGGTGTCCATCATTTCTCTGGTCCTATCGAGTTTCCCTGTTGTCTTTTTCTTGGGGATTTTTTTGCTGGTTGAGTCAAGACCACTTTTCCACATTTCCACCCGCAGGGATTTATATTTGGTGTTATGACTCTGCCCTACCTACAGAACAGGGGAGACATCAGTCACGACAGATATGACACTGATTAAGTCAGAAACGCCACAAAAAGCAGGTACCAGAGCAGAGGTGGGTTGCAAAACGGTTTGCAGCGACTGCACACAGGGTAAAGCAGCGTAATTGGCAGGTTTTTGAGCTGTTCTTAAATGAGAAGCACGAGAAGCAAGATTAGAACTTTAGCTTGCACCATCCATCCATCTAGTCCCACCCATTCAAAGTTGGATTATGGTGGCAGCAGGCTAAGCAGCTATTCCAGGCATCTTTTTTTCAGCAACACCTTACACTTCCTCCTCAGGGGTCCTGCGGCATTCCCAGGCCAGGTGAGATATATATAATCTCCTCATCGAGGTCTGAGCTGTGCCTGGAAAACCTCCAAAAGGAGGCTCCCAAGAGGCATTATAAATAAATCCCAGAAGCACCTACACTGACTGCTTCTGACACAAGTAGCAAAGTAGCGGCCTGAGCTCCTCACTCTGCCTATGGAGGGAGCTCATTTGAGCCACGATCATTTGTATCCATGGTCACCACTCAGAGCTCGTGACCACTGGTTAGGGTAGGGGCATAGATTGACCAGTAAATCAAAAAACAACACCCACGCCTGCATTACCGCAGATGAAGCCCTAATCTGCCTGTCAACCCCCACTCGTCCATCACTAATGAACATGGCACATACCATTAGCAGCAGATAATGGGTGCTGTCTCACACTCACAAATATAAAATATTACCACGCAAACTACAATAAATAAACACTCGGTCGATGTTACCCTCCTGGAACGGATAGGAGACGCTTGTGTCCAAACACGCCGACATACCGATGCTGTTTCACTGTTCGTCACTAAATTAGCACCACAGCAGCTAACATTAAGTAATACATCAGTGTGGGGTTTTTTTGTTTGATTTTTTTTGCTAATTCCCAGATAAACACTCAACCCAACAGTCATTTATTTCACCCGTGCTGTAAGATGTGATAAATACATGCAAAAGTACATTTCAGTTAGTTTAAGGTTTTTTCAGAGGTCAAGTTTTTATTTTTACTTCAGTCGACCAAAATGTTTTTCACCTCTAGTTTTAGTTAACTATACTAACCCTGGTATCCACGACACACTTCATCAGCAGCAATATTTAACAGGTATGTCAATGGCAGCTCATCAGGTGGTGAGAGCTGGCACTGACATCAGCTGATCTGTCAGGATTGTGCCGAGCTGCACTCCATAAGACAGGACGACTACATGTTAGAAATGACCGATGAGGTTACATGGTGGAAAAGCAGGGCTTTAAGCTGCTGGTTCAACAGCTCGTACCCGAGATAAAAACATCCCAGACAGAAAATACTTCTCAGTTTCATTATGTGACAATTTGTGCAGCTCCTGAAGAGTTACGAGGTTAAGTTATTTTATACTTTTACTGAAACTTTCCAGGAAAAACACTACCTGGGCTACTTTTGCGCTTACATTTAATTAGGCTGTGCCACTGGATATAATGGCGCTGACACCTGGTTTCAATAGATTCACACTTCAAATTAGGAAGTGTATCATCTATTTAATCATTTATTTATTTATTCCTGCCCTGTCCACTCTGCTGCTGTAACAATGTGAATTTCTGAACTCTGGGATTAATAAAGACTATCTTATCTTATCTTATCTTATCTTATCAGTGTCAGTAGCTCACTGGAAAACAAGGATGAAAACATTTAATTATTACACATTTTCTTGAAATGTTGTTATATAATTTTGAGGCCATATATCACTCACCCCTACTAGGAATGACTACTTACTCGTGATGTCCACACAGGTTTGTTTCCATGTCCACAAACTGAATATAATCCCCGCCTTAAGCTCAGTCAGTAAAACTCCGGCTAAACAGAAAACAGTAAAGGAAAATACGATCTGCAGGTTCGCTTTGATGGTTTCCTGTACATTTATGCACTTTACTGACTTCATAATGTCTGATCTTGAGTCCCTAAATGCTTTTAAAGACATAGTTTTCTTCATAAAGCGCATCTTTATAGACCACAGTGCAAACAGCCCGAGCACCTGCAGGTGCTGCAGTCTGGATATGAATGTTTGTAGCTGCTGCTTTATCAGATTCATGCTCAGCTTAATAAAACAGGCACACGTCTTGTCCATTTGGCTCTTTTTAAGCTGATCTGTTTGCAGACCGTGTGAACTCCTGCTGCTGATTTTTTACACTGTGGCAGTGACTCTACTTTGCATTTACAAGTCAGATGTTCTGCGTGGCCAAAACAAATTTCCACATAAACAATAAACAATACAATGAAGAGTGTTTTGATCCGGCTTTTAGCTCCTCTGGATTCTCATCGATCTTGTTGTGACCTCAGAGGGCCCCTGCATGAAAATAACTCCCTGTCAGTTTCTATCATCATTTTGGCTCCTTGTGAACGCAAATTAACTCTGAACCAAAACCAGCCAACCCAGCCCTCTCCATCCCGCCTCTCTCTCTCTCTCTCTCCGCCTCTCCTGCTGCTGCTGCGGCTGTTTTGACTGTGTGTTTGTTTGTGATCAACAAAATGATTCATCTGAGCGCTCAGACACATCCGAGCCGACCCCCGGTCACAGCTTTTGCGTCACTGACGCAATTTAGCACCGAGGTAAACACCTCAGAGGCGGACAAACGGAAATGCAAGAACAGGCACTTCATGTGTTATTTCTATTCAGTTTCTGCACTTTTTGTTGCAGGAGTGTCAAAGCCAAACAAAACTCACTGAAGCCAGATTATGTTCAACCGTATTTGAAAAACATCCAGAAAATCAAGAGACAACGAGCAACTTTCACAAACCCTGCTGTGAATTTGAGTAAAAGCCAATGAAAATATGTTTTACACTCTGTAAAAAATGTTGCAAAGAAAGTGAAACGTGAGCACGAAGTGCAGCGAGGCGGCTCAGTGCTGCGGTCACTAACAGCGGGGAGCTCCTCTTCGGGGAAGTCGTGATTTACGCACCGCGCGTCGCAGGGTGAACAGATCCACTTTATTAAGAGGGAAGTGCATCTGTCTCCATCACATCGCATCAGATCCACGTCCACTCTCTTACCGTGTCGGGCGGCCGAGCACAGCCGGCAGGAGGCGGTGAGGAGGAGGAGGCACAGAGCTGCCCAGAGCCGCGGAGACCGCATGGTACATCCAACATCCACCGGAGCGAGGAGGGGGAGAGCCGCCGCCGCTGCTGCGCTTCTACCAGCTCTCCATGTCTGAGGAGAAGCTGCTGCTGGAGGAGGGATGGAGAGGAAGTGTGAGGCTGAGAGACAGAGAGAGAGAGAGAGGAGGGATGCGTGGATGATCCGAGCCACAGGAGGCGCTGTGCAAAAACTAAAGGAAACATCATTAAAAGCATCATTAAATCCAGAGTTTAAGTAGAAACAGCAGACGGAAAAACTGCAAGAGGTGTCCGTAATATTTAGAAAATGTGTAAATTAGCGGCACAATAAAAAACAACAACATACAAGCCAACTTAGTGGGGCTAACGTCATCATCTCTGACACTCTGTTTCAAACACCCATACAGCAACACGGTGTTTGCCATAGCCTGTATATAAAAGATGGACATGGCCAGTGTGACGCCACATACCGGCTGTTTACTCTATTTTTAAGCTTAATAACGTTTAGATTGCTGCCATATTGTTGTTGGGTTTATTTATTTATTTATTTTTAAGGAGCCAGAAGTGACCATGGGTCTGTCCAAATTCAGGGGCCGCATCCTTCGAAGGCCGCATTTGTAGGCCAATTACGTCACAGCGACGCGACGAAGGCCGTCCAAATTCGAAGACTCCTCCAAATGCGGCCTACAAACGTGTCCTTCATTTCCCCGGATTTGAAGGATGGGTCGGGTGTATCCTTCGCAGCCCACCATATCCCAGGACTCATAGCCAATTCCACTTTCCAACAATGGCGGCAGCTACTTAGTTTTAATATTACTCTTTCTGGGTCACAAAATAAACCTTTAAGATATTTTCAGGCGAGAATGTAGCTGTGTAAACTCCAAATATCTGCTCGATTTATCAAGACATCACATATTTGCAAAAGTGCTCTGACATTTTCGGAGATGTCTGTTACCCACCAGCTCAATAGCTGACTGGGAGGTCAAGGCTCACTGGAGCCGACCCCCGCAGTCTTTCGCTACTCAGGTTAAACATATAAGTCACTTAGATGACTTAAAAATGTCATTGTTTGGTTTTTTCAGTGTTTTATTTGTTCCTGAGTAAATCGGTTTGGCTGAGATTAAAGTTATAGTTGTCACACAGCTGAATATGCTGTACAAACGTCAGACAGGAAACTGATTAAACTGAAGTGTGAGATGGTCGAGGATTTACTCCAATGTCCTGTTATATTTCAGGGAGCAAGGAGCAGACGGCTGAGTTTATTAAACTTCGCCGAGACAGCTGGTGACGCAGATCTGAAGGCTAGACCGTCCAATTTCACAGCCGCTAACTTCTGGCCTACCCGGCCTTCGAAGGACCCGGCTCACGTAGACCGCGAAGGCCTTCGAAGGATGCAGCCCCTGAATTTGGACAGACCCCATATCTGGACAAGCGGGCGCAGCGCTAACTTAGCAGCTAATGCTAGAAAGCTTGGTTAGAAAAATGCATCCCCTAAAGTGTATGGGTGCAAAACAGAGACACATTTCCTGCATATTGAAAATGTAGAAGACAACAAAGCTATACTTTGACATATGCTTGCTCTCCTTAATCCCAAAATATGAATCTTGAGTTAATGCAACCAACTATTCTCATTATAGTGTGTGTTTGACACCATCTTTTCAAACACACACAGCATCGCGTGGTTGTTTGCCATAGCCTGTATATAAAAGATGGACATGGCCACTGTCACATCAAACACTGGCTGTTTTGAACTCAATTTTCAAGCTTTAATCTATTTTTTTAAGCCACATTTTTGGGTTTTTTAAATGTCACCAGAAGTGGCCATATTTGGACAAGCAGGTGTAGTGTTAAGTTATTAGCTAATGCCAGAAAGCTTGGTTAGCAAAGGTGCATCCCTAACATGTATGGGTGCAAAACAGAGGCACATTTTTCTACCCATTCCAGAATTCCTCTGCGCCGACGACATTTAACATCACGTCTTTGATTTCCAGCTTCAAAGGCACGATCCTGTCTGACCTCCACAGCACTATTCACACACTTTTCCTTCAGGGTTACCCCTACTTCTGCCCCTCCTTTTTTTGTACTGTCTATCACACCACAATTGATTGTTTTAAAATCAGTTAATCAAGGGCTAAAGTTTCTATCCAGAGCTTTTAAGGCTCCTTTACAAAAAGACGCAATCAGCTTTAAAGTTATCTGAGCCACTAGAAATGTTTAGAGAAATACATAAATGTTGAAAATTAGCCCCTCTGTGAACCATATATGTATTTGTTTGATCAAACTTGTTAAGATTATAAGTTTAAAAAGCTTTGAAAATTGTGATATTCAACAAAATAACAATAAAAACAACATACTTACTCAATATATTTAACCAGCAGCTCTGATTGTTTAAAATTTCACTTGCTTCAGGGTTCTTGCTTGTTTTTCACCTAATTTTTGTAATTTCAGGAGATTTCTTTCATCGAATTCCCCGACAGGATTGTAATCAACTTTTTAAAAGAGCCCATGAGACTAAAAGCAGGATTAAGGAGTGCCTTCTTCCTCATGCTGCATCTCGATATGGCTCATAAGACCTCCTCATCCTGCCAAGAAACTGTCCGGCACTTGGCACAGTGGCGCATCCAGCTCCTCGCTGCATTTTATTAAAACAGAGGAGGTGAAATTAAATTACTGCAGCCTCTCCTGCAGCATGAAACGTTCACATTTATCTCCACTCCGTGTTTACCAGAGACTTCCAACAAGTAAATAATGAAAACAGGGTGAGACAGAAGGGATTATAAACACTTTTTAAATTTTCTTCTACACAATTTCATTTCATAGGAAAGACATGAGGTCTTGAAGTAGTGCAGCTTTTTCGTCCGATATTCTCGAACACGGTAATCACAGCAAGATCAGATTTAAAACCTAGAATCATCCATACACAGGAAATCACATTTTTATAAAAAGGATTCAACCCACTCTCACTCCCACTCGATCCCCTCAGGATCAGCTCATTTTATATAAAGTACAGTAACTTCAGTATATTTAATGTTACAGGCCCCTCGAAGTACATCATTCGCATTATTTTTCCAGCATTTTTGATCTCTCCTAATTTCACAAGAAGATATACACATTTAAGCTCTGCTCAAAACAGCAACGGAGTCAAATATACACCCAAAATCTGCTATCAATGGAATTGGTGACAAACAAAAATAACATGTAAACATGGTCAGGTGAGTCTGAGGTACAGGTGGGAACATTTGGTTAAGATTTGGTTAATTTTATATCGCTCAGAGAGCACCACAGATCTCGATGCTCTGAAATTTAATTTGTCGCATTATTTTGTCATTTCTAAATCATTATACACAACATGTTAACTTCATGGGTCTTTGTCTGCATGTCCAAGTGTTCTTGGGCAAGATACTGAATCTCAGACTGCTCCCACGCAGCACTGGAGTGTAAGTGTGTGAGATGGTGAAAAAGTGCTTAAAAGGCAGAGAATAAACCAATGTATGATCAGAGAGTTGAAACGTGGCTATATTATAAAGTTATTTCAACTGTATATAGGTGCAGAAGGAATCACGAGTAGAAGATAAGCCTGGTATCCAAACGTAGGGAAAAGGGAGACTTTTCATATCCTACAGCTTCTTTTGAACTGGCCACCTGTCACGCATGGTGATATGACCCTTGAAAGTTTACCCAAAGTGCACTTTTTGAAGTTTTCTCCAGTGAATCATCAGAAAACAGATCAATAGAAACAAGATATACTCTTCAGATTCACACCCACTCAAAGTATCACAAACGGATTTGGCTGCAGTTTTTAAAAACAACTTAAATGTGCTCTTCAGCCCTGATAACATCATGTGTACTTGAAGCTACGAAAGATCAAAAACACTGAAATACTGGCTGAATTTTGCGTGGTTTCATTAAATATACTAAAGTTACTATACTTTAAAAATGCGTTGACTCTGAGGGGGTCAGGTGATTTTAAAAGATATGTTTTTTTTTGGCATTTAAATCACAAACAAAGCACTGCAAATGTGAAGCTTTAAAAATTATGCAGTGTTTTGCTGAGAATGACATGTCTGTATAATCCTTTATTCCCGATCAGCTGTGGCTGTCCCAGCTCTAGTCAACGACCAGCGTGCTCCTCACGGTGGGAAACAACTCGAAGAAACCCTGCAGAAGCAAGAAGAAGCAGAAAACAGGAAGTGACAGCAAAGTTTAATATCACTAAGATTTTAGTAGATGAAAAAGCACAATAATAGGTAAAAAATATAAGCTAAAAAAACCCACAAACAAACAAACAAACAAAAAAAAACAAGATGAATCATCCAGAGCTCACAGACCCGAGAAGTCAGTAAAAAAAAAAAAAAAATGTATTGATGCCAGCAATGAGATGTTTTCATTTGATTCTTACGCCACAGCTGGACGGTTCAAACCTGATATATTCTGACTTGAGGTGTGACTAAAGGATATCTGCGTTATCAGCTCAGGCGCTCATGACTATTTTCCCTTAATAATTTAGGAGTTGACAAGTAGACGTACATTAGTGACATCATGGAGGTTCTCAAAATATTAACAATGTAAAGAGGAATGTAAGTTTATAAAAATTTAAAGTGGAATTTAAGTTTATGGAACTTCATCCCCCTTTTACATTTTGTAAAATGTAAAAGGGGGATGTGAGTTTTTAAAATGTTCAATAATTGGCTTATACGGGCTTAAAAACGACTGAACAGACCCCAGATTGAGAGCCTTGGTTTGAACAGATAGAAAGATAAAACCATTTAGTATAAAGTGCTTTTCCAAACTCAAATAAACTACAGCAAATAAAAACATGGCATAAACCCTGAAAAACAAAAAACAAGTTAGTAAAGCTACAGAATAAATATTCAATTAATGGAAGTTTAAATCAATTTGATAACAATGTAGCTTGTGCGGTGTAACGAGGACGGGGGCGATGTGATGTTTAGTTTCAATTGAGTTAGCAGAGATGGATGGGCAGTGGCTCGAGCAGAGTCCAAACACGATGTGTTGAAAGCAAGGAAGACTTTTTCAAGATGGTAAGGTTCATATAAAACTTTGAGATGATGCTTAACACTTAGTTGAGCATCATCTGCATAACAGAAATGTTTTCACAGGTCATTAAACAGTGTTATTATGATACTGTTTTGCAGTTTATTTGACAGAATTCAAGTATATTCATAAAGAATGTAAAATGGGACCAAGGACTAAGCCTTGGGGAACTCCATACGAGAGGTGGCTGAGGATGAGGAAAATTGTGTCTTTACAAGAGAAAGGGATCTGTTTGATAAGCAGAAGCAAGGCAAGAGACGTCTCCATTAAACAAAAAGCCAGAAGATGTAAGACAAAGTTAAAGTGTTACAACTGAGAAGTTGATGCCAGTGTGTATGTGCTAAATTTAATTTAAGCGACTTTAAAAAACAGCTGCAGACTTTAAACAAAGCACTCAAACAATGATAAGAACAATTAAAGTCAGTTGTGTTTTACCATTTAACCATCACTCTTGGTCTTTTTACAAAATTAATCACACAATTTACAGAAAACATACATTTACAAGGACATGAATGGGAGACACAAATCCTATTTTTATAAGCAACAAAGAATATTTGGATCAAACCCCTGATGAAGCGGTCAGCTCTTGCACGAAATCCAAACTTTATTAAGCTATTACATGTGTGAATTCAAAAGTAAAACCAGTTGGTCTATTAATTAGCTCTACACAATTCAAACCTAATTTGATCTGTTACCTTGAAAAGGGTGGTGCTCTGTAGGACACTGGACGTACAACACATCTCCCTGATGGAGTGCATGGAGAGCTGCGGGGAGCCGATGTCCACCACGGGGATGCCGAGACGGGCCGCCAGGATGGGACCGATAGTGGTTCCACAGGGGCTGTCGTTACGGACCATCACGTCCTACAAGAAGGCCAACAGGAAGTCTCAGTCTTACGTTAGTGTAAAAATAAAAACTGTATTAAGAGACACTGCAGGTCTAGGAGCAGGGAAAGGTGAAACTAGTTATACTATAAATTAACAGCAAAGTGCAGTAATAATGCTCATTAACTGAAATGACAATAGTGTAAATAAATTTGGTAGGACCACCTTTATTCTTCAGCACAGTCTGAACTTTCTTAGTCGAGATTTCTTGTCATTTCTTTAAGTAGTTTTACATTCCTGCCAAGTCTTCTTTTGTCCTCCACTTCTCCAGTTTCCTCAGATTTTTTTAAGGACACCCTGCACACCATGCTGAGATATGCGAATAGCTCTTTGAGAATCACCTTGTTGGTACAAAAATACTATTTTATGTCTGTCAAACTGTGTTAACTTTGGTATTTCATAGTTTCAATTAAAGAAATGAGAACAAATGATGTGTTTTTGTGACAGGCTGCTAGTAAGAAATCGCCTAAAGTTTAAACTCAGTCCTTTGCCAAGTGGTGCTTTTGTCTCATAATTTTACAAACACATTCCAGTTCAATAAAATGGGTCTATCCATTTGTCACATTACATTTTATTGTTTAAATCGATGCTGCCACTCAGTCTCTTCCTCACAGTGAGGAATACAGCTTATTAATGTAACACTAAAATCCATTGGTATCAGTACTGGAACTGGAGAAGTTGGATCTTTGGATCAGGACATATCATGTGAACTAATCTGGAAACGTGCTTTCACACAAATACTGATGTCACAGAAAACAAGCTGAGTTCTTCATGAATTACAGTGACATCAACGCCGCCGTTTTAATCCCCGTCTCTTAACTTTTACTGCAAACAGTCTTCCACAATCACAAAAATGCCATCACTCAGTTCTCAGTTTACCTGCAGCGGCACGCTGACCTGGCCGGCGACCTCCCTGATAACGGAGGCGGTGACAGCCGTAGTTGCGTAACGCTGGTTGCTGTTGAACTTGATTACCGGGCCCTGGAACAAAAGAAAAAAAGAAAAACAAAACCACACTGGTAAAATTCACACAGGAAATCAACCGCCTGATGAGGCTCCTAAACTTCAAACAGCAATTAAATTGACTCACCTTGTGAAAAGCCGGCCGGTGGTTCTCCTCATGTTTCTCCCTGAGAGGAAACAAAAATAAAATTAAAATCAGATCAAACTAGAATACAAACGAAGACCGACGATTACAGGTTAGATCCAATCTGAGCTTAATGATCTAAAACGCCTTCTCTTTCTCCATTGACCGTGTAGTGCAAATGTCTGAGAGCATGTGATGTCACGCCGATACTGACTGGTAGTTGGGGTGAACGGCGTGCGCCATGTCAGCGCTGATCATGAAGGAGAGCGGCGCCGCCTGTTGGAAGGCGGTGAGGTTGGAGGGGGAGGAGGCGAGGCGGCTGAGGATGAGCTCCGTCAAGTTGGACTGAGCGCCCTGAGCGCTCTCTGATCCCACCTGCAGGAAACAGGCCACACGGTGAAAATACACCCAGGTGGTTTCACCTGCAGGCGATGACGTCGTTCTTCGTCGCTCTGCTGGTTGTTTTCATGATTTTCATGACTACATGAGAGATTCGGAGCAAACAGCAGCTTCACATGACCTCAGAATCACCTGCAGAGGAGCTTTTAATTATTAATATTATGCAATTATGAGACACTAAAGCTGCTGTTCGCCTGCTTCTCCAGTATCCTGGTCGCCCCAGAGACTGGCCCATTTTCCTCTGACAGCTTGGTGGACTCACCTCCTCGTTGTCGTACAGAGTGATCATGCGGACGTTGGGATCTTTAGTCAGAGAGTCTGCTGTGCAGGACTCCATCAGCCCCTGAGCAAGAAAGAGGAAGCGAGGACTGAGAAACATGTGATTAAAAACCTCCGTCTGCTTTGTGAGATATGTGAAAAACATTTGGGAAAGTCTTTGTGAGGAACAAATTAGTGCGAGTTCATTTAACTGAATGCCAGCTTAATGCCAGTTATTTACATTTTCATGCAGAGCATCCAAATGTTAAAGCTTTTAAGGTAAATCTTTTCATTATTTTTAGCAGAAGAAAAACACATTTGCTGTAGTTAACGGTGAAGAATTATAAATAAACTGAAAATATACATATGAATGTTTTTTTTCAAGCTCAGGGAAGGCAGTGGGAACAAAATTAAAACAGATACAAGAAGAAAAAAAAAAGAAAAAAGGAAAGAAATCCCTTTTCTTTTTCTGGCCTGGTAGTAAAAGTGAAATTGTGCTTGTAGCAGGTGGTAAAGTGACTGACCCGCAGGGCGCAGTAGCAGCTGTGCAGGTTGTCCAGACGAGCAGAGTAAATGAACTCCTCGTACACGCCTCCTAAAGCCTGCAGAGACGAGAGAGGAAGGCACCGACTCACTTTTTGTTACAAGACTTACAGAACATAAACGGTCAGATTTAAATAAAACTTTAAACTCTGTTCAATCTAATATCCATGACTCACACTGATGCGGCGTTTTTGTTTTCTTTATGTGGATTTACTTCATTTAGAGCAATGTACACAGTCAACAGAGCTTAAACAGCTTTTTTAATGATTAAAGAGCACAAGAACAGAACGTGACCCGTTACTGAGAGAAAAATAAACTAATCGTGCCATATATAATAAGAGAGAAATATATAAATAAATATCACTAATAATCAAATAAAACAAGGATGTTTCCGGGACAACAGATTTCCTCTGATTTATCCTCCTGGAGCCTCTTTCTTTCCATTACAAAGACTCTGTAAGTACCATCATAACTCTCCTCTGTTTCAAATATAGTCACTAATGCTGTTCAAATTTTACTCCAGCAAGTAGTCACTATCAAACATGTCTGAAATAAGTGAGCAGAATGAGTCTGCCCTTTCGACCCTCTTTCACAAAACCGTTGAGGAATTTCATTTAAACCGAGGCTGGAAGTCTCACAGAGTCCTCGAGGTAAAAAACGTACAGCGTGAGGAGAAGCTCCTGTTGGCCTTAAAGTGTGTGTTTAAATGTGTAAGAGTGCTTTCTCTCATCTGATCAGTATCGCTAAAATTAAAAATCAGGTCTCAGAGTGATTCCGTACATTTATTACTTCTACTGTAACGTCTTATTATTATGAGGCACTCTGAAAAGCCTCCGGTTGATCCCAAACACATCGAAGAACTGAATTTAAAATCCTTCTCCTCACATAGACTACATAAAAAAAAAAGCCTCGAGTCCCCATCATTTCTTTACATTTTGCTTCCAGACTTTCTTGTAATTTTGAAAGTGCTCGTGAGCGACAGTTCTCCAGACTTTCTAAAGGTCTTTCAGTGTTTCTTTGGACAGTGGCTGCCTTTTTACTTTTCAGTTCACTCGTTGTACCTAACCATTTTTAGTTAATCCTTCAAGCATGAAAAAGGCATCTTACTCAACGGATGACCAGCTTAGCACAGAACCAATTTTGAATTGCATCTTCGTGCAGAAAAACACAATTTGTTCCAATTTCTTTAGCTGAATCTATGAAAAATACCAACGATAACCCCGTTTGACAGACATATAATAGTATTTTTGCACCAGTGAGGTGATTCCCAAGCCGTTAAATGAAAACTTGGTGTCTCTCAGCATGGTGTGCAGTGTGTCCTTAAAAAAAATCTGAGGGAACTGGAGAAGTGGAGGACAAAAGAAGAAGGGGCATATTTCTGCACGGTTCAATAAATCACTGCACCTACTATACATACTTTCTTAGCAAAAATATAAAGACATGACGGGTGACTCAATACTTTTGCACAGTACTGCACAAATCACTGAATAATCAGAGCCCGTCATCTCTTGTCTAAACCGTATCACCCCAACAGAGCACTTTGCTCTCAGACTGGTTTACTTGTAGTTCCTGGATATTTAAAAGTAGAATGGGAGGCGGGGCCTTCAGCTTTCAGGCCCCTCTTCTGTGGAACCAGCTCCCAGTTTGGATTCAGGAGACAGACGCCGTCTCTGCTTTTAAGATTAGGCTAAAAACTTTAGTTTTTGATAAAGCATATAGTTAAGGTGACCCTTAATCCTCCTTTAGTTATGCTGCTGGAGGACTTCCCAACACTACGAGTGTTGCTCATTGTCTGATTGTTTGGGGTCTCTCTCTATTGGAGGGTCTTTACAGTATGAAGCACAATGTTGAGAACTGGTGCTCTGAAAATTATACTAATATAATCCGACTTTCTAGGGATAAAATCAGGGCCATAGAAGCTCCATCTCAACTTGCTTTATTCACACATGTGAAATGAAACCTGACATAAGATGTTTTAGAGTTTTAGTCGCTTTAAATTTCTCTGAAATGCCTGCACGGTCTGAGCTAACTGCGCAGGCACCGCTCTCCTTCCTTTGTTGTGACAGATACTTACGCCTAATAAATAATGCAATTGATGAAATTTTCAAGCAAAATTTTGAGTCTGCCTCAGAATCGGTCTGCCTTCATCTATCAGTTTGTCCACATTTCCCTTCATGCTGGTTGTTCCTGGCAGCCAAACACACGATGATTTTGGATCTACTGACCTGGTTCAAACAAACTCGGCATGTGTTTGTCTTGGATTCTGTGCCAGTTGTCATAAAACTGATTAAACTAAAGACATCGGCCAACCTCCTGAGATCATCGCTTCAATGAAAGTGACAGGAAGTCAATGGTTTACTCGCAGACTCACCGCGGGCTGCGTGTCAGCCAGACACAGCTCAAAGTCCAGCAGAGCTTCTGGCTCGACTCCCAGCTCCGAACACAGCACCTTCACCAGGGCCGGGTGGTGCTTCTCCGCCTGAGGAGGGGACACAAAGCACAACACAGCATCTTTAAGAATGAGATTTGTTCATGTTTGTGATGTCAGCTGAAAGGACGCGGTTTATCTTTAGCTTTTTACACACCAAATCTGATAGGTTATCTTTTCGTATTCCAGAGATTATTCAGGCCTCAAAATGATCTAAATGTTCTGCATTTCCCAGCTTCTGTAAGCCAAGGTATCTCAGCATTTTTAAGATTTCTGAAAGGTTGATTTAAAAGCTTTTAATACCAATTAAAGCACAAATTTTGGATGGATGAATGTAATGCCATTCAGGACTTTTTGCAGATCTGTCGGAAGGTCTACAAAGTGGAACATGGGTTGGGGTTACCGTGCTGGCAGCAGATGAGGCGTCTCCAGAGGACGCCGAGCCCGTCTCCAGTTCCTCCTGGATGGCAGTGGCGATGATGGGCACACTGAGACGGAAGAAACATACCAATTATAAACCAAAGCTCGTCTCAAAGTCACATCAATGATGAACTAAAAATACTCTGACAGCAAGAAAAGGCAATGACACACAGGCTTCCCTGCCAATCTATGACATCACGCAGATCCAAGGGTAGAAAAAAAGCCCACAAGAAAGGGCTCACAGGGATTAGGTTTTAGTATTTGAATCTGTTTCCATGTTTAATATGAGCTTTCACTGTAACGAATTCAATAAAAGTGGTGCGTTTGATAGAAGTGATGTGTTTAGTTACTGACAGGTGGTTCTCTTTGTTGGGTCCGAAGGAGTCGTTGATGTCCCGCTGCAGGTGGATGGCCAGGTGAGGGATCCTGAGCAGAGGCCTGGAGACGTGAACGAGTCGATTCACCAGCTTCCCGCCACTCTGAAGGAAAAAAAAACTGAGTTTCCATCACTTCAAAAGGACATTACATAAACCAGTATAAGTATGTATAAGCACTGGTGCTGAAACTGACTGTGGGTCACATTTAGCTCAGAAAACAGGATCCAGTTTACGGATCTACATTAGCCAGAAAGTAATTAACAAATCAAAGTTGAACAGGGGTTCCTGCACGCACACATTAAGAGGAAATCAATAGTATGGGTCATGTAATCAGAAACAGTTGTGAATATGTCACTGCTATGTCAAAGCTCCTGCTGATCGTTATAGTGTGTATACAGTGTGATCCCACACTGCTTCAATAATATTGAGGTCCGTGCTCTGGGGAGGCCGATCCATGACTGATAGTGTTCCACTGTGTGTTTCTCCTTTTCCTAAGACCTTTAAAAAAAAGCCTAAAGAGCTGCTGCCCAAGTGCACGTTAAAAAACTCTTCGCACTAACTGTGATCTGAATGATCAGAATCACACAGCTGCGTTTTTGTGATGTTTTGCTGTAAAAAGCGATTCAACTACTGAGTCATTTAAACAGGTTTACTGCTGTGTCAGAGTCGGACTCGAGCTGACAGCTGCAGGCGAGACATTTAGCCTCTCGTCCTCAGTGATGCGCTCGATAAATGTCATCAAAAAAAGCAGCACCGAAGTTTGACATTTTATAGAGGGATGGGTCAAAGCTGATGGCCAGACTCAGAATAGAAAGCAAACCAGTTTCCTGATCAGAAAGAAAATGGCTTCATGTTTTTGGTCATAAATTTACATATATTTTCATTTCCTACATTGGCCTTAAAGTGGATTTACAAATAAAGAAGTTATACATTAACAGACACACCCACAAAGACAGCAACGTTGTTGTTTTACAGAAAAATAGCTACATATTTATATCAAATTTAAGACCAAAACCTTACAATGAAACCTACATTTCTGTATTTTATATTCTGTACAGCTTAATAAAAAAAACAAAAACAAAAAAACAGACAGTACAGATTTAATAGTAAGCTGCAGAAACAGAGTAAAAATAAAAATAATCACGCTACCTTGACCATAACGCGGCCTGCGATGGTGAGATCGCGGTCGAACCAGGTGTTCCAGATTCCACCGCCGTAGCACTCCACGCCGACCTGCAGGCAGCCCTGCTTGGTCCTCTTAGACCTTGGCTTCACCTGGAAGCACAAACACAGTCAATAATCTCATAATCAATAAATAAACATCCGAGTCATGATTCTTCTTCCCTTCTTTTGGTACATAGAATTTGGATGAGGCTGTCTCAGTTTTCAGATGATTCTAAGACCTTAAAATTACTAAAACTACATCATGTTTGTTTTTCAGACAGACAAATTTTTCCTTCGGCGTCCACACTCCTAAACATCAGAGGAAGAAGCTGATAATAAAATAAAAACCATTCCTCTCGGCATCAGCTCAGCTTCACTCTCCTCATGTTTCAGATCCTCCCTGCTGTGGTTTGGCATCGCATCCAGAGTGGAAGCAAAGAGCTGACAACAGGTGAACAAGTGGGCGGAGTCTCACCCTGAGGCAGGGGCTGTCTGTGTGGGCGCCGATCATCGAGAAGCCGTTTCCCGGCAGGTAGCGTCCACCCACCGCAAAGGCGATGAGGCTGGAGAAGTTCCTGGTCACAAAGTACTGCAGAGAGAAGACAGGAAGCAAATTTAGCACCACTACGGTCTCCTTTGAAGGAGGACTGCCAAACACAGCCAAGTCCACCAATCAGAAACAAGCTGCTTGTGATTGGTAGATTCAAATGGAGAGTTTTCATGCCTGTTCCTGATTTTTGGATCATATCTCATCTGACAGCCAATGGAAAACTATTTAAACACCAGTTAACCTAACATGCATGTCTTTGAACTATGGGAGGAAACCTACATATGTACATTTTTCAAAATAAAAGCTTCCATTCTGAAGCTATTATGATAGGAAGCCATCATGACATTCAGGCAGGCGTATTACAAAATAAAACTCCTAAATTGTTATAGAAAGTCACCAAAAATACTTTAAAGGGCCTTTTTTCTCTAAAATAAACACCCCCACTTTATTATCACTTAAAAGAAATCTCAGACGCATTTTCAAAATAAAAGTGACCCAACTGTTACAGAAATTTACATGTTCTTATTCTTTTCCAAAATAAAAGAACCCGTTAGTCAGGATGTCAAATGCATGTCAGATATTCAAACTAAAAGACCCTCAGGTGTTACAGAGATTCACCAGAATATCTTAAAGGGTCATTTTTTCCAAAATAAAAGTCCCTAGTTACTTTTAGGAAATTATCAGGACATTCAGACATATGCAAAACTTTCAAAATTAAACCCCTCGATTGTTGCGGAAAATGAATAAAACTATAGAAATTCACCAGGATAATTTTCCTTCGTAATAAAAGTCCACCCAACATACACACAACACACAAGGTAAAGGACTTTAGGATGTTAAAATACATGTTCTATTTTCAAAATAAAAGACACTCAACTGTTATAGAAATTTACCAGGATATTTTAAACGGTCTCTTTTTTTCTCCCCAAAACAAAATCTAATGTCAGAATTTCAAAACAAAAGCCCCTTGACTGTTACAGATATTTATCACGATACTTCCAAAATAAAAGCCCTTGGTTAGTTAGTGAACATGGTCAGATTTTTCAAATAAAAATTATCTTCAGAAATTTCAGCACATACAGTTGAGATTTCAGCATTTCTTGCTTCACTCAGTGCAAACTTCATGTTTCCATTCTGCTACTTTTTACCCCACCTTGCTGGCTGGCTTGATGTCCCACTGCTCCGTCTCCTTGAGCTCGATGAACCCAGCCTCCAGCAGGTGCCGGCGACATTCTTCAACCACTGCAGGGCGAGAGAGCGGAGGAGACGTGAAGTTTATTTGGTTTTGTAAAAGTCAAAGTGATCTTTGCAGTCTGACTACACGGCTTACCGTCAATGCTGGGCGTTGTTTGTCATGATTACTTTTCAACGCTGACAAAAGTACTGAGACAACAGAGTCTGAGTTTTAGAGAACTCACTGTCACATTAAATTACTCCTCAGTAAATCAATGGGAGACATTTTTCTACTTTTCAGTGGTTTTTCAAACTACTGAAAACTCAGATTTTGTTAAGCCTAAAATGAGGGAAACTGAGAGAACAGAAATAAAATAAAGTAGAGAGGAGATGACTTTTAAGTGCCTACTTCTTCTGAACCAAGCGTGTGAAAGCCAATTAGAAGATGCTACCAATTCATTAATTAATCACCTAAAATAAACAAAAACAGACTAGGATCTCTGTGTAAGATTTATGAGTCTAATTACAACAATCGAACTTTACTACCTTCAGCACCTTATTCCTGTTAACTGTGAGTCCAGATAACGGGACTAAAAAGTTATTTTTATTTCTTATGATCTTCATTCAGAGCTCAGTTCAGAGCAGGTCAGAGTGCAAAGGTTGTAGACATGATGAAATATCTGTTCCATCTTAATCTTATCTCCCTGGCTCAAAGTTGATCTGAAGTGCATCTCAGTTGGTTAACGCTGACACATGAGAACCCGTTTGTGCTCTGATTACAGCAGAGAGACACTCACCGTCTTTCCTATCAAACTCAACCTGCTGCCTTATCCTCACTGATAGGTTTTAAAGCACAAAAGCAATAAACTGTCAGCATAAAAACTTAGTGGGAGAAAAAAAAAAGGTGTCAAATTTAAAATGACACCACAAAGAAAAGGGTGGCACACCCTGAACTCCTATAATGCAAGTGTCATATACAACATACTGAACTGGTTAGTATGTGACTGGACCTGCTTTACTGCAGTTGTTTTATTTTCAGGTGCTTGTCAAATTACCTTCATTAAATGAGAAAACTTTCTCTTTAGAGTCAGAAAATAAACCTCAGATTCCAGCAGCACGTTTACTATAAGATGAATGGCAAATTTTTAATTTTTCAATAATTTCAATATCAATAATTTTCAATAATAATTTCAATGAATTTTTTAAAAAAAATTTATTTTTTATTTTGCCAGTTTATTTTCTTGGAAATGTCTTTTTTCCCCCCCTCATTAATTTGTAGGGGGGGTTTTTCTAACAAATTTTCTTTTTTTTTTCCATTTTTAATTTTATTTATATCTCTTACAGTTTTTTTCTTATAAATTACAAAACGCTTTTCCTTGTAAATTTGGTAGTTATTTCTCTCATAAATTTGGCAATGTTTACCAAATGCACTTCTGCAAGTAACATTTTTATAAAGTAGGACTTTTCTTATTACGCTTACTATGCATTAATCATGGTCGCCGAATTAAAAACCAGCTTCTGACAACATGGAAAAGTTTTACAATAATACTTTACCTCATATAAATGGGTGCTGAGAATCAACAGGACTTTAAATTCAAAGACTTATGAACGGAGTTTGGTTCGATACAGTTTAGAACTTGAACAAAAAAAAATCTATTTAACGCTCAAGCTGTGTTTAAAAGAATCTCAAATATATGCAAACAGAAGGCTGACACGCAATAACGACCAACGACAGCATTTGGCATGTACGTGAGTTCCGTATGATACAGATTTTCTTACATTTGAAGGGATAAATCCAGAGTTTTGCAGACTTTACCGTGATACGGAGACACCCCTCTGTTGACAAACTGCAGAAACTCTTTGGCTGCTGACTGCACGGCCTCTTTGGTGCTCTTCATGATCAGCAACTAAAGGGGAAAAGTATAAAAAGTGTGAAAACTATGTGCAATGAAGAACAATTTGATCACAGTAAACGAGACAGCAAAGCTAGCAAGATTTTAGTAATCATGACAAACAGCTAGCAAGAGCCAGATCCCAGCGCCTAGTTTCAACTTCGGACAGTAAGTTTAGTTCTTATGCAGGATCTGATTTCGTCCGATAATGGAAGTAACTGTATTTTGCTAGCTAACCTAACCAGGACACCGCGAGCTTTCAGCGTCTTCTTCTTCACTCGTTTTTTTTTCTTCCGCGACACAATCAACACAATTTTCGGTGAGGAAGCACCGCCTCCACGTGACGCATCCACAGTAATCATTGTTATGGCACTTACCTGCATTAACCGGACTTTGAAATTCTGAAGAGATAAAAAGAAGACCGGCAGCGACAGATTAGCTGACAGCAGCGGAGAAAGGAAAAGAGTCACAAATAGCGCAGCAGCGACACCCAGCGGCCAGGAGGCGCAATGGAACAGTTCACTCTCACAGGACTGCTTTCAGACTATTCCCTTCATTTAATTATTAATATAAGTCATTACACTTTATACTGAGTCACTTTTATAAGATATTTTACTTTATCATACACTGACTGGACATTTTATTAGGTACACTTTAGTTGTACCAAATTGGAGCCACTTTTTGCCTTTGGCGCTGTGGGAATGTGGGAATTGCCCTAATATTATTGGCTGATCAGATATTTGTGTTAACAGCTGAACAAGTGTACACAATCAAGTGGGTCGTTGAATAAGAATAAGAAATATTCATTAGAAACAGAAACAGTTGGAAAGGTAAACACTGAACTGAAAAGGGAGCTCAGTACAATAAAAGACACTGAAAAAACAGTAGAAAGTCATTCAATTAATTACAGTCCAAACATAATACAACAAGAAGCTTAAATCTTAAATGAATGTAGGTATTGTGGTGTGAGCAAATGTCTTAATACACATAAACACTAACCTTGAATCATTACATGAACATAACAAAGTATAATAAGTGCAAATTTAAATAAAAACCATTCAATCATGTTTTTTGAAGCCTATCCGGTTCAGGGTTGCGGAGACTGAATTTTACCCCAGCTGTTATAAAACGAGAGCTGGGGTGCACTGCAGACTGAACCCACACAGCTACAGAGAAAATCAGCACAACAATCAGCTGCTTTAAAAATAATACCAAAGCAGCAGCATCCAGAGGATTCAGACACAGACAAGAGTTTAAACTAAATTCCTAAAATCCACCATTTTCTGTCTTTTTGCAGTGCAGATAATAGATTTAAAATTGCAATGCATTGTTGAGACTTGTGTGTTTCATTAGGCAGACTAACAGAGCCAAATCGCCTTCTTTTCTGTTCTCCTTTGGTTTTATTTTCTATCTGGAGACCTCTGTGTTTATGCTCCATCCCCCCACCATGCTGCCATTCATCACTGTATCACCAGGGGAACCAGCCTTATATAGTCCTGAATACCGAGGGAGGAGGAGGAGGAGGAGAAGGAAGAGGAGGAAAGGCGGAAAACGCTGTAGAGATGTTTACTTCAGCTGTCAGCTCTTGAGGACGCCCAGAGGGATGAAAATACATAGACTCACGCATCAGCATCCAGACTTTATTAATAGATGTGAGATCAACAAGCTGCAATGGAAGTGCTGAACACATTCAGATCATATGGGATTTAGAATAGTCCTCCAACAGAAAATCACAGCACAGGTCAATTAGGGAAAGCTTATAGTTATGTTTTAAAGTTAGGCGACCTCTAGTGGCCAGAGTGACGAAATGGTTGTGAAATATACCTTCAAACTGGACTGGATAAGTGGTTGAAAATAGAATAACTACTGGTTCTTAGATAGTTAGATAGTTGGTTCTTAGACAGAACTTCTTCTTTTGCCCAAGTTCCTCCAAGGCAGACAATAAACAAAACAAACAAACAAGCAAAAAAAAAACTTCAAAGAAAACGCCAAAAACCCCAAACAGCAGTAACGTCACTGAAGTCTTTCCACCACTGAAGTCTTTCCACCACTGAAGTGCCTGAATAATTGGATGGATGGAAAAGTGCCCCTGCAACACAGAAAACCGAGTTCTTTAACGTGTATTTAACATAAGAAACGAGTTTGTTGCAGTTCAAACCATGACATTTTCTAATCCTAGCTATAACCCAAAAAACTCATTTTAAACTTACAACATGAGCGCTGAACTCCAGTTCCCTGCTAGAAGTGCACTGGTGTCATCAATCAGGAATGCCTGCATGGAGAATCAACAACTGCGGTGACTGTTCATTTGGAGGATTTGTTGTTAGAATAATTTCTTGGTATGAACATCAGGCCATAATTGCAATCACTTACTAACAGTAATAATAACCAGACGTGCTAATGGACCTTAATAAATGAAAAGCCTCATTGCCTTTACAGTTTTGCTCTTGGAGAGGACACTAATGACCTACTAGAGGGATACATTTCCAGGTGCAGGTCAAGGTGCAGTATATTAAAATAAATACTCCAAATTTGAGCAATACCATGAACTATATAAACAAGATGTAGCATGTCCAGGTATCACAGGGAGGAGTTGTGGAGTTTGATGGCCACAGGTAGGAATGATTTCCTGTAGTGCAGCATGGTGTAAAGACTCTTTTGCTAAACTGTCCAGCGCGTCATTGAGAGGGTGTGAAGCCTTATCAGTATTTCTTACACCTCCATTAAGGAGTCAAGCTCCATTTCCACAACCTTACTGGCCTTGGAGATCAGTTTGTTAAGTCTGTTGGCATCTGCTGCCCCCACACCGGAGCATGGAGGGTGGTGCTGGCCATAAAACACCCAACATTCAGCTACAACGGCTTAGCAGTCAGGTGGAAGGATGACGATAAAGTCTATTTTCATGGCAATTCAGTGGACCGACATAATCTAAATTGATTTATTTACATGCTTGAAACAAAACTTAAAAATATAAATGTAAAAAAAATCAAGTTTTTTCCAAAGCTGGTGGTAACTTGTGCTAGCTGAGTCTACAAAAGACTATGAATATGACTCATTTCATACAGCCATAATAGAGATAATAACAGAAGTCTACAAGAATAATCATTAAAAATGATTAATAAAAACAAATGTGAGAAATGTATTTCTTCCTGTGTTATATAGTGTTAAATATTTCTACATTCACAACTGATTAGCTTCATTATTAGACAAAAACTTTTGCTAATCAAAGTTCATATGGTTATTAGACTTCTGCAAAACTGAGTAATGTTTGGTGACACAGGAGGAAATGTCCTTCTTGCAAAAACTACTAAACTAAACAGCAAAATACAAAAAGAACAACAAACCAAAACTATAACCAGGAACAAAGGGAAAGCAAAACATGAAGCAATAAACAAGGAAAACTAAGAATCACCAGAAAAAAATCCAAAACAAGAACACCCAGAGTGCGCGCCTCCACCAAGGGCAAGGGTCATACTAAAACTTTGATGTTTCATGATATACTTACTGCAACATGCTGAGGTCAGCCTGTTATGGTGTCATTGTCATGTTGTAGAGCATCGTATTGAAAATATAAAACATGTATTGTATAGCTGTCTTCATGCCCTTTCATATGATATTTTACTTGATATGGTTTACTTTGACCTTGGGCGCTAGCAGTGAAGATCAAGGTCAAATGCTTAGCTAACCTCGGCACTCGTGTCCCCCAAGGAATAGTATACTGCTCTGAAGTTTGAAGATGATCCAAAAAAAATTTGTGGGTAATATAACATTTTTACAGATTTTGGTGTGACCTTAAGATGATTTTCCCCCAAATTAAATCAGCTCAAGCTGTTAATGGTATCTACCGTCACACAACATTTGAAACTGATATCTTAAAAACTGTTGACGCTAGACCGCTAGCAAACAAACAAACAAAGAAACAGAACTGAAACTAAAAAGTCTATAAGGACCGTGACAACCAGATGTGATCATCGTGATTTTATTTTGCGCTTGCCGACATGAATTTGACATTTTGAGACTAAATTATACAAAGATACACCAGGGAAATCCTACAATGACACAGAAAACAGACAGGTATCAATAAATAAGACTTCTGTCAAAAAGGAAAACAAATCCTGTGTCAGATAACCCAAATACTCATGTTAAACTGTATTCTTACAAAGATAACAAAGGAAGCTTGAATGGATTAAATTGGCACCACAATCTCACATTTGTAATGTCTGCTTTGCAACTACAGCTAAAATATTTTTTTTTTTAAATGTCAGCATTTCATCACCACAAAGCTAATATTCTACCTTTTTGTTTAAACTTTAGATTCTGAAAGATTTAGTGTTATCCAGTTTAGGATCAGTCCACAGAAATCTTTTCAAACATTAATGAGGTGTGAGTTTTCACTGAGAGATTAGTGCCGTTGTACATAATCCCACTAATGAGGTGTCACAGTAAGGCCTGCAGGGCCCTTCGGCAGAAACACCTGAATGAACTGCTGCCTTTTTAATCTCATTATTAAAACCTGCCTGACTCAAAGTGTCTGTGAGAGACTTGTCTGTGTGGCCTTTATTACCGCGGGATTTAAGAAAGTCACGACTGATTAATGCTGAAGAAACCTTTTAGTTCCTTGAAAAAACAGCTCCTGGAACCTAAAGCTTAAAGTACTTAGGGTGGGAAATGCAGACTTATTTCCATTGTTTTGCTTACTGTTCACACCTTCTACCATCCTCATAAAGAGGGAGACAACCGGTCAGAGTTCACTATAAATATAACTGAATAAATGACATAAAAACAAAAGCCAGACATATAAAACTGCAATTTATAAACTCTTATCTAAAGTAGATGAAATAAAATTGTTGGACAGATCAAAGGTTCATACTACAGTAGCACTGTAGTATGAATGTCTGGCTCGGTATGTTTTTGTGTTAGTAATTCCTTTAAAGTTTGACACGGCTCCAGGTCTGCCACTTTAAATACTGGCAGAGGGAAACCTCCCTTTAAATCCCCTTCACACTCACACCAAATGTTATCAGCATTAATGGCACATATTGTTTGTGAATGTGGTATTTCTTTGCTCTGGTATGTACTGCTGCACTCTGTGTCTCAGACTCTTGGGATGGGATAGTTTTCCTTTTTAAGGCAGGTTAGTCAGAGCTCTTCCCCCTCGGATGCTGTCATTAACAACCTGGGCCACCTCACCATGTGAGGACGAGGCTAAGTCTTGAAAGTGGCCTTGCATCCTCGCATTGTTATGATATGAGCTCACAGCGGCAGGGAAAGACGATGTTCTCATGAACCTCAACAGGTCTTCCTTGGAAGTTTTTCCTTCCTGTAAAGGATCAGTTCTAGTTTTCATGGATCTGCGAGGATTGGTGTATGCACAAAATGTAGGCATAGCCTATAATTGTTGTCCATATTGAAAATAAAACATTGCTGGGCAAAAGCAGGAAATAAGATAGTAAAAATACCCCAATAATATCATCCAAAGTTCTCACAAAAAGATTAAAAATAATCTCAAAAGCAAGCAGAACGACTGCAAAAAGACTCAAACAACCATAAAAAGAGTCATGGGGAACATGATACGGGGAGCCTGAAAATTATTTAACAAGAAGTTTTGAGGTGCTGCTTCTCTAATTTGGCAGGTGTGCCCTAATCAGTGTAGAAACCTCACCATATTAAGAAGGAAGTGCAGCCTGCTGGTGGTGGATGAATCGTCTCGGATTTTCTCTTGACTGAAGTTCGGGCTGTTTCCAAAGTGTCATTCAGCAGTATTGTGATTGTGTTCGTCTCTGTCAATATGAACTTTTATTGAGAGTAGTTCAACCCTCATCTTCCATTTTCCTTGAGCTAATGTGTTTACATTAGCTTAACCATAGCTCTTTGGCTAGCCACCAGGTAGCACACCATTATATGTTAGTCCATATTCACTACCCACCAAATATTACTGCTTTAGTTTTCTGTCTTCATTTACACCGAAGTTATAGCACTGCTGTATTTTTTTGTGTTTGTTTTATTTTGTTTTTTCAGAACATGTTTTATCATCTATGGATGGAAATCAGCTAGCTAGCTTCCAGCTAACTTCTAACTAAGCTATACCTTATAAATCCTTTTTAACGATGCTTGGTCAATAAACTTTATTGTAACACCTGGGAGAACAGCCATATTGATCATTTAACAGGAATCGAGGGAATTTGGACTGTTTGGCTCTTGGTGGTGCCTCTAATTTGTCTGGAAAGGACTAATAAATGTCAGATTCAACAGGTGGATTGGGAAAATGTAAACATTACTGTCGCCACTCAGCAGCAGGTCCTGATATAGAAGCTGCTACTGGATTTTATTTCCACATCTGAAAAAAGTAAAACTGATTAACTTCTGACTCATTAACTTTAATAACTTGAAGTATCAAATTTTGGGTCAATTTCAATCTATTTTCTCACCATTTTGAGTTAGTAAGTCTCATACTAACACTTGCAGGATCTGGCAACAAGGGAATTACCCAGTAATCTTTTCTAAATCTAACCAAGAGCTAGGTCAGCCTAGTTTAACTTAGGTAATTTAATATGGAAATTTAGGTGCCTTTCTCTCAGTTGAGTGACATAGAAGTGAGAAATCTGAAAGTGACATCCACCAGCCCGTGCCTTACCTTTGACCCTCTGCTACAAATCAATATCTATCAATCGAGAGTATCAAGGAGGATCATTGAATTAATACCGATTTTACCCTAACAAAAAATTTTGCGATAATAACCTGAATATTTGACTTTCAAATGTTTTTTTCAGTGGGAGAAACAAGCTGCCATAGCCTGCTGCATACAGATGTGCCAAACACTTGGATGTCCATACTGATTGCAGACCCTTTTCTTACACTTAGATATG
This sequence comes from Tylochromis polylepis, assembly GCA_015107715.1. Lineage (NCBI taxonomy): Eukaryota > Metazoa > Chordata > Actinopteri > Cichliformes > Cichlidae > Tylochromis > Tylochromis polylepis. The sequence continues at coordinate 36,891 of VVHJ01026038.1, forward strand.
GAAATGCTACATAAGGTAGACTGGTTTGAAAAAATAAAACAGGTCTATTTTGTGTATGTCCAATATTTTGTTGACCTATTCACCCACCCTAACCTCACACTACACTGAATTTGTGGCTTTAAAATTCATACGTTTTAAGGCCACTGTAGCACCTCTGCCCCTTAAACATGTTGTTTTGTAATCATTTGCTTGAAATACTGATGAATACTCACATTACCACTCAAATAAAAATATGAATATGTTATAAACAAATGGGAAAAAGATGACAGCCTTCAGTCAGCAACTCAAGTAACAGCTTGGACAATGGCTGTTTTTAATTCAGTTGAATTCAATTTGATTTTATTTATATAGTGTCAAATCACAACAACAGTTGCCTCAAAGAAATGGAGCTCCAGTGTGTTAAGCATCTCTGTTTCCTTCCTTTGATCATAATTATGGTTGTTTTGCCTTCTTCGTTCTACATTTTGCCTAATTTTCTTCTGTTTTCCTGTCTTAAGGCAAAAAATTGGTGGCTGCATAGAATATGAACACTTGCAAAAGAAGAAAAAAGAGAAGAGAAGAGGGAGAAAAGGAGTAAAAGGAAAAAAGGTAGCTGGAGAAGAAATGAAAGCAGGAAAGGAGAGAAGAAAGAAAAGGAATGTAACAAGAGGGGCTAAAGGAGAAAGAAAGAGACAGAGGGAGAGGGAGGGCAGATCCCAGGAAGGAGGGGGTAAAATTTGAGGGAGGAGGTAACTACAAATAGATGAGGGCTGCAGGTTCTTCTTCAGTGCTCCTCTCTGCTGCAGCTCTCACCAGGCTCTCTGTGTCCTCCAACATGGCCTCCTACAGCTCCTCCGGTCAGACCGCCTCATCCTACCGCCGCACCTTCGGTCATGGCACCTACGCCTCACCGTCACTCAACCGATCCCTGCTGGGCCACAGCGGCAGTGGCGGGGGTCATGTCACCTCCAGGGTCTATGAGGTGACCCGTACCAGCGCCACACCAGCTTACCGGGTCTCCTCTAGTTACTACGGCAGGCCAGTGACGGCCTCCCGGGCATCCGTTGGGCGCTCTTATGCCGGCATGGGCGAGACGCTGGACTTTAGCCTGGCGGACGCCCTCAACCAGGAGTTTCTCACCACACGGACCAATGAGAAGGCCGAGCTGCAGCACCTGAATGATCGTTTTGCCAGCTACATCGAGAAAGTCCGCTTCCTGGAGCAGCAGAACCAGGCGCTGGTGGTGGAGGTGGAGCGCCTGCGAGGCCGTGAGCCCACGCGCATTGCCGACCTGTACGAGGAGGAGATGAGCGAGCTTAGGAGGCAGGTGGAGATCCTGACCAATCAGAGGTCACGCATAGAGGTGGAGCGGGACAACCTGCTCGATGACCTGGACAAACTCAAAATCAGGTGGGAGGAGCAAGAAGTGTCATGTGTACTAGCTTGTTTATTCTGAAGTATTAATCACAACCTTAATATAGTATTACAAAAAAAGAGCTTTACTTACTTTTAAAGTAAAAACTGTTTATAGAACTTTATTATAGTGACTTTTATAATAAATAATCTCTGAAAATATTTCTTAAAAAGTTCAAAGTACACAATATTACTTATTATCACATTGCTGTGTCCCATACACCGAACAGTTACAGAAATACTGGTTTTACCATCATTTAAGCAACAACCCGGAGCATTTACCCACTGTGTGACAAAAACTGAAATTTCGTGTTTGTAATTGGATTCATCTCTAACAGGTTGTTGCAAACCTTTCTGCAAACACTTGCCAACTGCTCACCGAGCAGTAGTAAAAAAGTGTGACGCAAAATGAAAAAGAGTGCATGGAGTGGAAGAATGAACGGAGGGATGAGGTGATACATAGTCTTATGTGTGCTCGATTTAACCAGCTGTGTGGGAGATGATCTGCTGTTTGTTGTAGTTACAGGAAGTATTTTTAAACCCTGATAGATAATTTCTAATGGAACATGAACGTGTTTCTCGGAGCATTTCATTGGTTTCACAGATTGTGTTCTTTACAGCAGATTACTTGATTATACGTTTGCTATAAAGATATTTCCTAAATACTTTAAATATATTTTGTATAAATGTCATGCAAAACTATTTAAATAAAATATACCAAGATCATTTATACATCATCACAGGAAGAAGATTACAGGTGAGTCACTGCTGATGTAATGAGGATGAGTGTCTTACAGAGGGTATTTTGGGTATGGGGAAAAGAAGGATCCTAGAATGTAGAGGTGCCTGTATTCACATAAATCAGAGTAAAACAGATATTTCACTGAAGCATAACAATAATAATGACGCTACAAATATTATAATCAGCAAAAAATAAACCAAAGTAGTCTGTTAGGCCATCTAAAGAGTATAAATGATCTATGTAATCCTGCTAACAACATGTTTATGCTGTAGTAAAAAAAATCTCTGATGCTAAAGGGTTATGACTACAAAACATAGCAATATCAGTGAAATTTTATTTTTACTAACCTTGACACAAAAGCTAAACAATGGACTTTCAAATGGTGTAGGGTGCAAGCTACCCAGAAACAAGCTGCGAAATGAGTTTTTCCCCCATTTGAGTTAATGAGCAAAATTAGCGACCACATAATTAATTAATCTTTATCTAATTAAATGCATAGCTTAATTACATTAAGTCACAGGATTTTGATAGGCAAGTTATTTGGTAGTTACTGCTACTTTACTTGGCTAGGCTAACTAGGCTAAACAGCAAGACCTACATAAATATTATGTTACTTTTTCTCTGTTATAATTAGATTCAATATTTTGTGTAATATAACAAATTAACTTTAGAAAATTTTAACTAATATAGAACTAATGACCTAGGTTAATAAATTAATATTTAATGAAATAAATTTTAATGTGCAGTTTAACCGTGAGACTAGGCTAATATGTTTAAGCAGCACTCATTAACTACCAGCTAAACTTCTTCTTACTTTTTTCTCCATTATAATTAATCTGGATTTTTATGTAAGATAATAAATTAACTTCCTAAAATATTAACAAATATTAAACTAATGAGCTAGGTTAATTAATGTGTCTGATTGATTACCTTTCAAATTGTAGCTTAATTGTCAGGCTAAGCTAATTGGTTTACAGTAGTATTTGATCATTTCCAAATTGAGCATCATTTATTACTTTCTTCTTCATTATGATTCGATTTTACTGGAATATTTATGGAATATAAAAAACATTTTCTAATATAGCAACTGATATTGAACTGATGAGCAGGATTAATTACCGTGTTTTCAATCAAATAAATTTAAATATGTAGCTTAATTTCTGTATTAGGACAGTTAGCTTATAGTGGCACTGACTAACTATTGTCTAGTGTTAAATTAGATTCAGCTGCATTATTTGAATTAAAAAGCTGGCTTCCTAATTACTGGAAAAGAAAATTTAATTTATTCATTTAATAAAAGACACAAAGCTGTGTAATTTCTTATAATTAGCCGCATTGTAGCTACTCTTTCTATATTTTGTTTAATTTATACACCATTATAAAGTTTATATGAAAATATACAAAGTAATTGCATCAATAAATATGTTTATTACAAAACAATTTTATATTGTAAGCTCTGTTACCATGTTACTGAAGATTAGCTTGTGTATATCTAGTATTACTTACACATTTTACATGGAAGCGTGTGTGTGTGTGTGTGTGTGTGTGTGTGTGTGTGTGTGTGTGTGTGTGTGTGTGTGTTACTACTCGA
>VVHJ01026046.1:0-21112 GCA_015107715.1 Tylochromis polylepis
CTGTCCCAGCTGGTCAGACAAAGGTGTGTGTGTGTGTGTGTGTGTGTGTGTGTGTGTGTGTGTGTGTGTGTGTGTGTGTGTGTGTGTGTGTGTGTGTGTGTGTGTGTGTGCGTAGGCTTATTTGTGTAGGACTTTAAGCAATTAGGACAGGAAGCAGAGGCGCTGTTGCTTTGGCTTCCCGGTGGAATTAAGTTATGCACCATCAACACACACACACACACACACACAAAAGAGCAAATTCTCATACTGACCAAGAACCCAGTCTCAGCTGTGAAACATCACATGCACACACACACTTTAAAAAACACACCCTCAACTTCCTCTTGACCCACTTCCCAAACAACACGCCACCTCTCTCGTTTCATCCCATCTCTCCATCCCGCTGTCTCTCCCTCCCTTCATCCCACAGGAAAGCAAAGCAGAACAGGACACTTCTGCTCTGTGTCACCAGATCAGAGGACACACACACACACACACACACACAAACAATCTGATTAACTGTGTGTATGAGGCCAAAGGCGTGTAGGGAGAAATCTTTGTCCAAACTGTGCTGTACTGAGTCTTTATGCAACTCTGCTGCTCTGTTTCAGTTCAAAAATGTAATGAGGCCTCTGAACAGGACTGATAGTCAGACTTCTGTTTACTTTGATTAATTCTGCATTATTGCTATAACGCACACTGGAGCCAAAACATACAAATCCTCTCTGCATCAATAACACAGCAGGACCACAGTTGTCTGAACCAGACCAGGATCACAAAATTCTTCCTCCTGGGTCATCATCAACGTTAATGTTACAGTCTGGTGTTACGTCTTCTTCTTGGTTATGCTCACGGTTTGTGCACATGTTTTTTGGCACGTTAGCTTGGAGAACATGTGAATATGCAGATGAACAGAGATGTGACACCTTTGTCATGCCCTCCACAAAGAACAAAAAAGAATCTTAATACAGATATAGAGGGAGTGTTGATGCTGCAGATTAAACAAAAGACTTGGGTATGGAGACATGAATCTTACATGCAAACATTTTTAATTGTTTGGTTACTCAATTGGGGTGTGGGTGGAGTGTCAGCAACAATGCACACACTGTCCCGGCCTGCTGTGGTGAAGAGAGAGGTGACCGTGAAAGCAAAGCTGCTGATTTACCAGTCGATCCACATTCCTACTCTCGCCTTTGGGTAATGACTGAAACATTAAGATCGCCAACAGAAGCAGCTCAGAGCAAAGCCATTACTCCTCCACATGGAAAGGAGTCAGCTGAGGCAGTTCAGGCATCTGACTAGGATGACTCCTGGACACCTCCTAGGTGAGGTGTTTCGGGAATGTCTTCCCAGCAAAAACCCAGGACCCGCTGGAGAGATTAAATCTGTCAGCTGGCTTGGGACCGTCTTGATGCCTCCCAAGAGAACCTCGTTCAGCAACCTGAACCCTGGTTCAGGTTGCTGAACGAGGTCTCCCAGGAGAGGGACTGCTGCCCCCGTAACCCAGATAAGCAACAAAAAACATCTGGATGGTTTGGTTTTTTATTTAGTCATCAAAACTTGTGTTGGTGGCAACATGTCTGAAAAGGTCAGACATGTTTACACGCCGCAGCACAAAAGCTCACCTACGTTACTACAACTGTTTCCGCCCCAATTTGACACATTCCAATACATAATCACAAAGTGGTTTACATTAAGCAACAACTCTGTGTAAAGCAGTAGAGGAAATTTGTCACAAAAATAGGAAACTACATCCCCCACAAATGTTTGAGCTCAAAGAGAAGAAAAAGAGGAGGCAGAAAGTCTGAACCGAGGGAAGGGAGAGATAAAGGTTGGCGAGTTGAACAGAGCCGCAGCGGTTTGTTTAACAGTCCGACAGGAGCTGTTGAATCTGGCTCTATCAGTACGCTGTGATCAGGGCTGCTGAGACAGCCTGGCTCCGAAATGAAGTGGAAAGCTAAACGGATCCATGTTGGTGGAGGAATTTCTTTGTTTACAGAGATATGTTTGCAGAGTGGTAAAGAGTAGGAAATGAGAAAAAGACCGAGGTCAGACAAATCTTAGATACACCAACCAAAAACCAATATGTGCAAACCGCAAAGAAAAAAAAGGATCTTTCTGCCTCTCTTCAACTCTTTTTTCCATCTGAATATCTCACCTCCTCCCACCTCAATTTACCTCTCAATGAAAACCTATTTCCAAAGATTTACAAGGGAACATTATCCTGCAACAAAACATTGGCAATATTCCTTTATTTCCCCCGAGAAGGCCGACTGCACACCCACCTCCTCCACATTCATTTAATTCCATACATTTATAAACCTGAGCTGCCAAACATAACCACAGTGACTCTGTCACTTAAAATCTAACTTAGAAGCATTTAAAAGATACAAGTTAAGAGTCCGTAAAATGATGTGGACATGTCTTGATAGAACAAGATGACATCTTTTTTTTCCTCAGAGTGAAAAACCTGGGAGCAGACCTTCTGTTAGAATCCTGTTGTGTTTGAAGCATTGGGCATGGTGAGGTGCCTGCTAGGCCACTTTGTGCAAATCAGCAGCATCCAGCATGACCAAACACTGCTGGAAACTTTGAAAACTCACCACTGTCTCTGGAATATAAGAAAGTTTGGAATTGAGCCGCCGCGTTGGTTTGGATGCTAAAATCCGTGCGCAGACAGCCCCCAAGGCAGCTGAAGGTCAGTGTATGCAGTATTGTAGGAGGCTGTAGCTGATGGTGCGTCCTTATGAACTACCGTGTAAGGGATCTTGCATCATGGATTAATGCTGGGAGGCAGAAAATATAAGGATCCCTCAAAAATGGACCTTATTTAAAGTATCAGAAGATCATAACCAGCTTGATTTAAATGCCTCAAAATTCAAATCACTTTTCACGTTTTACACTAAACATGTTTAAAATGAATCTTTTTTGGAAATTGCATGAGCACATGACAGATCAATGTCCCATCATCACCTATATAGGAGGCATCTGCCTATGCTGGACACTGATTGGTCTTGTAGACAGTACACCTGATGTCTTTACTTAGTGCAGTTTGACCCAATGAAAAGAAACTAATGGGTTTATTTTCATTACCACTTTGGGCATTTTTCTCTCATATCATCTCATTCTCTCTGAAACAGGAATAAGCCATACCAAGTGTTGATATTTTTCCATTTGACTACTTATGACATCATTTTACTTCCTGTGACTGATCCATAAATACAGAAAGCTAGAATCTAAACGATGTTTTCGCACCTCGAAGGTTTCACATCTGTAATTTTAGTTTAAAATGGTGGCAGAGGATGCTTAAATAACCAGTATGAACAAGAGTAGTGTTTTCAACATTAAACCAATCGTTTCAAGGTTGCACTCAAATTTAAAATTGCTAAGTTTTGCAGATGAATCAATTTATTTCAGCTGAAGTCAAAACTGATTAATTATTGTGATCATTAGCAACTGCTGTACCGACAGCACACTGACACGGTGCCTTGGAGTCTGAAAAGCAGGAAAGTTGGAATTAAAAAATGTACAACAAAGCATTTATGTCTTTAAAATAAACTGCACCAGCTTTTGGTGTTATGAATAATGAATAAGCAAATTAGTTAGCACACTTCAAGAATTCACTCCCAAATGAAATGAAAACAAAAATAAAAACAGAAAACATGTGAAGTTGTTCATCAGATATCTCCCACCTGACCATCTCACATTTACCTGAATATATTGCAAGATAAGATCAGTCCTGACATTAGTTTTCTCAAAAAATAATTTCATGTAAAAACTATGTGAGCAAGCTCCTTATAGGGTAAATATCTGATACTACCGGTCGGTCTATGAAATGTAGTTCAAGCTAACACAGAACAACAGATGCTTCAAGCCCCTAAAATAACTATGAGCACCTGTAAAACTGCTGTTATTTGATTAGGCGGACCAAATGAACTTTATATAAAGAGCAGTTTTCTGTTATCCATATTATATCCAAAATTTATGGTGGTGTTCTTGCATACTTCCCAATAATAAGTGGATAAATCCAGTGCATTTGTGATAAATTAGTCTAACTTTCACCCAGTGCCTGTCATCTACTACATGAGATAACAGTAGTTGACTTTTCCAGCTTTCTGCTATGACCAATGACCGCACTAAGAAATACTTTTTCATACTAGCTAAACTTCCTCCTATATTTTAAAACAAAGTTTCAAGTTTAAAACTACACTAAGACATCAGTGTGATTGAGAAACTGATGGGCTCCTGCCACTTTCTTACCTTTTTCACCACTAAAAGAGCAATAACTGAAAGAAATTACACACAAAAAAAAGGGTGAGAAATTCACAGAATTCTCATGTCAATCTATAAAAATCTTCAAAGTGGACAAAAACTGAAGAGATGGATGGCTGGAAAGGTGGGGGTGAACACATCTGGTTCTACTCAACATGACTGACATTCCTCAGGGATAAGGGAGTCACAGAGAGCAGGCTCGATGGCAGTGGAATGGGCTTTTACACAATGTCAGTCTCTCCCGACGGGTATCTGTGCAGATCAGAAGCATGTGGTGTTTACCGAGTAAACAAAAAAATCCCACGACTTCCAATCTGAAGCAACCAGAAGGGTGTGGAAACCGAGCAGATGCTGTGGACTTGGTGGAAATTTATGACTTTTCCCACTGCTGTCCATTACTTCCAGCTTTAGTGACTTCAGTGGATAAAAATGTTCTTTCCTGGTTTATTATGGTCATTTTTCAATGTGCCGAACACATTGGAAATATATTTCCAAGTATGAGTTCAAACAATTTTCCAAATTTCCTTGTGTCTATATTTCAACGTCATATTTTTATGACATTCCAAGAATACCATGACAAACTCTGGGGGTGAGAGGAAGATGGACCATTTTGAAAAGCTTAATTTCAGTGCTAGAAAAAAAAACAGATAAACAATTTCTCCTTTGGGATGAGAGAATTTGACTCCCATTATATGATGTCATAAGTTTAATTTGCTTCATGAATGAGATAGATTTCTCTATTTCAGGCCTAAGGGCTGTGTTTGAGATCAACATTAGCACTGCATACCTCTCCTTTTATTTCAGGGAGACTGACAGGAATAATTCAGTCAAAGGAAAAAATGAGTTGAAAAACCTTTTGCAAAATGCATCAAGGACATTAAGCCTTGATATAAAAGCTGGATGTAGCTTCGATTTGAGGTCGAAGTTAATGCAGAAGTGCCTTAAATCTGCATTCTTTCTAATGGCCAGCAGGGGGAGACTCCTCTAGGTTAAATAAAAAAGTCAGATTATGAGGAATTCTAGTGGAAAACAGCTCTCGGCTTCCTTGGCCTTTGACCTTAGGGAACACAATCACTGACATCCACTACCATCGACACCATACTCACAGATTTGTTTTTTCGCTGACACTGACATTCAAACCACGACCATATGGTTAAGATTTTCAGACAGACTAGAGTAGAGCGCTCTCCTGTGAAAATAAAACTTTACACCGCTCATTTACAGAAGTAGCAGTTCCGGAAAATTCAACAGAGTACTGACAACAGAGTGAATAGAAACTCCGTTTTGAGAAACTGACTTCAGTTTTCTAAGATGAAGTCAGTTGTTGACCGGCCAGTCTCCGAGTGTGTTACTGAGGCCTTAAACATCATTTTAATGTGTTTGTTGCCTCTGTTAAGGCTTTTTTTGTTTTCTCCCTGTGCAGCACACTCAGTCTTAACTTGCATCTATGGTTTGTGGGGTTAAAAAAACAAAAAAAACAACAACTAAATAATCAAATTCCTCATCTACATATAAAGCACGTCATATCACTTTGCAGCTGATCTCCTGTCATTACGAACATCGCAGATTCGATTTACCGCTCTCTCATATGTCAGTCTTTGCTCTCACTGGTAGTCGCTTCAATTGCGTCACTGAAAGTTGGGAAAAGTTTAACTTGGGACCCAGCACAGGTTATTTCACTCCATGCTTGAAGCTGCTGAACGTCACCAAGTTTCTGTGCTGTGGTTGATACTTCCTGCTACTTGTTCCCTGTGCTGATGCCCCTAAATACAGAAAATAAATCACCGACAAACTCTTAAATGCAGACGCGAGACCTGGCTGGCAGGTCCACGGCACTTCACTGCATATGGATAAGACAAATGTTAGACAACCAGCTACAGTAGCTTACTGGTGGAAATACAAATGGTATCAGCCTACAGCCAACTATTTACTTTTCTGATTTTTAATTAAGCTTTCCAGCTGGTGGTGCAATGATAACCACCTATCTGGGAAATATCTCTGAGCATCATGACTGATCACAGCAGCATAAATTACATGAAATCTACCAAGCTCCATGAGCTACAGGTTGGCATTTAGTCTCAAACAGCTGCTGCTTCAGTTTGATTTCCATTAATCGTAGACGTCTATTTTTAGGCGTAAATATAACCCCTCATGCCCCACATTCCTGTCTGTGCGGTGCTTAATCGAGCAGAAATGCAATATAAAAACTAATATTACAAACACGATCGAACCCTGGCCCAGAGACGCAGCACACACCCAAAGCAGCGGTGGTGAAAATCTGAACTTCTCTCTGTCTGCAATAGAAAATGAAATGCCAAGCCTGGCTAAGGACATAATGAAAAAGCTATTATCAGCATAAGCTTTCATCAGCACTGCATTCAGCCATGTTCAATACAAACTGATTCTCTCATCTCACGCTGTACCCATCTGAATGCTGGGATATAATAAAGGAGGCAAGATAAGAGAGAGAGAGATCACTTCTTTTTTTTTTTAAAGTAGTTTTTAAATCGTGCATCAGCACATTTACAGCAAGGCGAAGTTTTCATCAGTGACACACACGGACAAGTTGGCCCTCGCGGACGCTGCGATAATCAGCCCGTGATTGTCAGAGTCCGATCAAGTCGGTTCATTAGTGACGAATGTACGCATCTTTGTCCACACCTGCTTATATCTGCACCCATTCATCAGCCTTTTAATTTTCCCACTTTGTTGTGACTCATTATTGGTGAACTTGTTCTTTCTGTGAGACTCCGTCTGTCACCTCCAGCATCACCATCCCTGAATTCAAATACAGCCTCCTCATACAAAATTCAACACAACTTTAAATTATACATATTATGATACAATATTAAAGCTATATCCAGCATATATTAAGCAATAATGAGGAGGGGCTCGAGTCAGGCCTGTCAAGTACAGAGACAAATTGCAAAGAAAAATGTGACTGTGAATCAGCCTTTTTTCCCCCCTCTTGTATGAAAGCCGTGCAGAAATGTCAGGTCATTTACTGAAATCCAAGCAACCTTTACACATAGAGCCAAATTGAGTCCATCAGGGCAGAGGTAGGTGGCACCAGCAGGTATATGAGGTAATTTATGCCATCAACTAGTGGCGTTTTCTGAGCTAAAATACAATATTACCCGTCTCTAGCAGTGGGTGTGAAAATACTGTCCCCTGGATTTCACTTTGGTTGGATCTTTTGTAACAAAATACCATCTGCAGGCCAAATTGCCCCTCGGGGACATTAAAGCTCTGTTCCAATCTAGTCTACTCTACAATGTTATTACCAATAACAGTAATGGCAAATGCAGAGGGGGGCATGAGGGAGTGGAAGAGGCAGCAGAGAGGGGGGGCAGATGAAGAAGATAAAGTGTAAAAGAACAACTGAAAGTTGGTTTAGCTGGTGATTTACGGATTTTTATTTTCTTCTGCCTAGTATAGCTTATTTTCTCCATAAAGTGTTTTATCTCCTTTATCCATTATCAATAAATGTACAGAAATCTTCTTATAGAGACAAAGAAACGTATGCAGATGTGCTGAAAATTCCAGTTCCTCCAACGTCCACATGACGCTGACTCCAAAAGCGAGTCAGCCTCCACAAACTCCCACGTTAAGATTCCCAACTTTACAGCAGAAATAAACATGTTTACAGCCTGCCACAAAAAAAAACTTCTAGAACCAGTTTCACCCTTTTAGATAAAATAAAATAATAGATATCCTGTAAGGTTATTTTATTCTATATAGTATATTCTATATATTCTATATAGTCGTGTGAAAAACCACATACAGCCTGACCCCTTTCATAGGAGTTAATAGGGACAGCAGCAGCCAGGTGGCGCTAATCAAATGCTCATGATTAACTAATTGTCGCAAAGTGTGGCCACCTCAATAAAAGCAGATGTTTTGACAGTTCATGATGATCTCTGTAAAAAATTTAAAACATGGCAGTATGGCTTAGCTTTCCAAAGTTGCTTCTGAACCAACCAAGCAAGACTTCAACCAAAACTTCTGGAACAACGTCCTATTTATACAAGACCAAGGTGGAAAAAAAACAAAAGAAAAAAAGCAAAAAGAAAATCAAACACAGCATCTCAGCGCAAACACCTCATACAAACTGTCAACACAGAGGTGGAGGGCTGATGATTTGGGATTGTTTTTACAGCCACAGGGCCTGGGCACCATGAACTCTTCTGTACACCAAACTATTCTAGAGTCAAATGATGTCGTCTGCCTGGCAGCGAAAGCTGGACTAAAAGTCACTTATGGAGCAAGACAATGATCCCAAGAACAGCAGCAAATCTCTGACAGAATGGCTGAAAAACAAACAACACAGAGGTCCAGTCAATGTTCAGACCCGACTGAAATGCTGTGGTGAGACCTTCATAAACGAATGTGCATAAATAAATGCCCACAAACCTCAATGAACCTGTATCCAATATTGCTATTGAAGTTGGTTCTCCAAGCTACCAACTCATGGAGTGTACTTCAGCATCAAATCAATCAAATGATGACTGTAATACAAAACCTAAAGGACCTGCTAATATATTTGGCACATTTAACTGTCCGTTTATAAAAATGTTAACTAAAACTAGAAAGTCTCTGAAGCTGTAGCCCACCACTAAGTGCAGCTGTCTACCATAGCAAACCTTATTTTTTTCTCTCCATTAAATCCTAAAGTCAAACGCTGCACTTTGAATTCCAAGCCACACCTAATGTTGTGTGTCTAACCAGGAAATAAATCTCTTTCATCCATCCACTGCTTTTTGCGTCCTTTTCACCGCACTCACACGTAGGCGTTCAAGCCCTGTATGCACAATTGCATCCTTCTGACAGTCATTCTCGCTGCCACAGAACCAAATTTGAAGGAGCTCAGAAATCTTTTTGTTAATCAAAGCCTGTGCAATCACAAAAGCTCTGTGATATAATAAAGGAGAGGCTGTGCAATACAAAAAGGTGTACGTGAGGATGTTGGTACTGTATCCCAGTGGCTGCTTTTTGTGTTGGATACAAATCCTGTTTGATCAAATTCATTCCAGAGTGAATGCATCTGGAAAGAAACTGCAGCTGATGCTCTTGTATGCATGCACTGTATGTGCAACAATTCAGCTCAGACATTGCTGGAGCTAGTAAGGAGCTGCTGGACTTGTTAACAGTTAAGATGACAGTCTCTGTCTTCTCCAGCGTGCGAGTCGAGTTTACAGTATGGAGCCAGGCCTCGCAGCTGTGGCTCCCCTCCGAGACATACAATCACCCACACCGAAATGAAGACACAGACACACCGAACTTCCTCCTACAAAACACACCAGCGCTTTCCTGTGCAGCTCCCAGAGGAGCGTGGGTGTGCGTGTGCAAGAAAAAGCATGTGAATTAATATAAATACATAAACACAGATAGTATAAACACACAAAAATTGAAAAAAAAAGAAGCTATTTACAGTTACATTTACAAGTTTTATGACTTGACATATGTTTTGGAGTTTTACAGGAAATTAGGCTGCTGTTTATGTGTTTAGTGAATTTTTATCTTTTAATATCTTCTTCTTAAACAGCCGGACTGCACTGCTGACTTTTCCAGACATTACTCAATACTGCACAGTCAGAACTTTAACTTGTATTATATCTGTATGAAGGGCCAGTTGAACGCTCTATATCCAGGCAGCACCCGTGCCTAAAGCAAAGAGTAAGAGTATTCCTGGTAGTGGGAACATGTTTGTGCAAGATGTAAGCACGAATGACCCAAGAACAACGGCCTCCTGAAATTTTGAGTTCTTGCTGAAAACGCAACTACTCAGGCGTAGCCCTTCAGAGAGAAGGATTTGGGATCTGTAGGTTTAAAGCCTCTGGGGTAAATGAAGAGTTAGAGTTCAGGTTTTCTTTTGCAGAGTGTATTGGGTCATCTTTGTTTAGAAGGCTTCACTGTTGAACATTTTGTGCTTGCAGCAGTCACTAGCATTAAAGCCAGGGTGCCGAGTCCCATTACAACTCTTGAACAATTCCTTGAACTAGCTGTGTATACAACCCAACAACCACAATTTACAAAAACCAGCAAGAAAATTACAACACTTCACTCAACAGCCTCTGAAGTATATTTAAAAACACCACAAACTGCACGTGTGCATTTCAACAAATAGTGCTTGTCTCAACCGTTGTCTATGTACAGAAGTTCTTGGAGTTCCAGTCTCAGTGGTCTGAAATTTGAGCCTCCACATTTGGTCAAGAGGCTCCTGGGAATATATGGCCAGGATGATGAAAGGGTGGCTGAATACTGGATATGGAGAAGTGTGTCTTCCTGACACAGACTGAATCAAAGCGAAAGAGTATATGGCTCATACACTACCTGGGGTCAACAGAGGTCTTCCCTGTGTGTATAAAGTTTAAGTATGAACTGCACTGCTTCTGAATTGCATCTATAGGGGTGTGCATCTGTGTGATCACCACCGTTTATAGTCTGATGTTTTAGCTGAATGCACACTTTGAAATTTGTGAGTACTGGTGATTGTAAAATGAAATAAATGAGGCAACTAGAACATTTTACTACAACTGGAAGACGATTGTGCAACTTCAAAGCTAAAGACTTTAAGGATTAGAGAAAAACCAGTGACTTTTTAACAGTTTTATATATTTGCATTCAGAAGTTATCACTTGATGTCATGAGTCTGATGTTTAGTTCTAATTAATGAAAAAAAAATCTGTGGAAATCTGTGTTAGGTGAAGCTAACTGATGCATTTTCATTTACTCATCTGTGAAAGCCACAGCTTCAAATTGCTCATATTATCCCAATGCACACTCTTATGTTACCCATCTGCCCATGTTCATTTTCATTTCCAGTCCACTGCAAAAACACATACGTTACCTGATGTGTTTAGTTCTCTGTTGACCTCTTTTATAAGCCCAATCATTCACTTTCTGTGTTCTATATTTTCTGCATTTTGAGGTGGAAGCTAAGCTCCCGTTCCCCCTTTGCATCACTATTTGGTCTCAATTATCGTCAATCACTCACTCATGACACCGTGTTTATTACCTTATTTGTTAGTCTGATCAACAAATATAAAAACATGTAAGCACTGTTTGATAAACTCAACTTAAAGTCCAGTTAATGAGTTTTTTCCAGAGCTTTCAAGCACAGAAATCAACCCATGTGCACACTAGTTACAGTTTATAGTCCCACACAAGCCAACAAACCTTCAATCTGAGGCTGACTGCTGTCAGTCCGAGTGGGATCACGATTGTTTAGAGATGGATCATCTCCAAATAGCACTAACCATAGCACAGTTATAGCTGTAAGCCTCACAGTAAGAAGGTCTTGGGTTTGAATCCAGCCCGGGACCTCTTAATACAAGTTTTCTAGCAAACAGCAATTTTTTCCCCCCCAGTTGCAAAGAATTTAGATCCTGTTTTAACTCTAGTGTGAGTGAGCCCTAATAATCTCACGCTATTCCACTGATGTTCAGGTGGCAGAACTTCAAAAATAGCAAAAGTCAGGAAAGAAGATTACTTCTCAACATGGATGGAGAAAAAAAAAAGGAAGAAAAAAAAACAAGCTTTGATTTTCAGTTCAAATTGGGCATCAGCGGGAGTTCTTCTGATTTAAGGTGAAACAGTTGAGTGGAAATGTTCCACTTCAAAAGGTTTACCACCTGATATGATCTCGACTCTGTTCAACACACACTGTTAAATACTAACAGACAACCTTTTGTTGTACTTAAGACTGTTTATGATAAGCATCAGCACAGCTCCACAACTGGTTCATTACTGCAGAACTACTTCCTGTGTTGGAGGCGTTATCAGACGCCCCTTCCTGTGCTCTCTCCATCACCCTGACAGCCTCCTGTGTGTGTTGCAGAAATACTGCATGTTTCTGTGTCCATTATGAGGCTAAATAATAAGAAGGCACTTAAGCAAAAGGTATGTGTTGACACAGCAACTTCACTTTAATGAAGCAACTTTATGAGAATTTTATATGATATAGCCCACAGAAAGAAAGGCAGGAGGAATTTATCAATAAAATACCACAGCGCTCGTACACAGTACCCCGTGAGGGTGTAATATTCCTTATACAACAGAAAGCTACGAGTAAAAACTTGTTGGACCAATGAAAAGCAGAACCAGCATTTTTACATTCTTACCACTAACTAACTGCAGAAGATCGCATCGTGTTTTAAAACGGTGTTTTCCAATCCCATGCAAAGCAGACCTCCTCCAGGCCACAGGTGCGACCCCACCTGGTCACCCCCACCAACATCATTGTACTAGCGTACAGTCTTACAGTGCCCAACAACACTAGATGAGACCATGGACAGGACCAGTACTAACGTAACTTCACGCATTTACTGACATTTAATGCTACTTTCTACTTCTCCTCCACTAAATATTGTATTTTCTACACTCTACTGTTACTTTAAAGCTTTAAAAAGTCAGCTTTTAAAGTCATTATTTTACAGACATGTTGCATTACTACATATAAAGCAAACCAGAAAGTGATACACACAACAACGAATCAATTCTATCCAGTAATTTATTATTTGATTCTCAAAGTGCAATTCTACATGAAGACTAGGTTTACTTACTTCAAATGTATTTTGATTATACAACCTCTGTACTAATAAGCTACTGAAGTAGGATTTTATGGTTTACTTAAGTAAAAAGTCCAAATACTCTTTATTTACCACTTTGCAAACTGGTGAATGTATCACAGCATTGTGTTTAAGTGGTTGTGCAGATCCAATTTTCAAGCAATAAATAAACAACAGGATGCTTAACAAGATCTGTTCACCTTTAAGTTTTCATGGTTTGTCTCTTCATCAGTGTCAGTGAAGCCCCATACAGCCAGATCAATAACTGTGCTCTGACCTGTCAGTCATGTTCTTATCATCAGTGTAAAAAGCTAACACAGGCAAAATCAATGTTCATCTGACAGGAAACTTAATTCAGAGTTGACTCCAGTGTTTGACCTGCTGCTTGCACCACATAAAAGGTCAGGTGGAGATAAGAGTCACAGGGATTCATCTTCTGTCTCACAATCCCTCAGTCACTGATCCATTTACCAGTTCTGAGTCACAGTTTGCTCCAATATATTAAAAAGACACAAGCCAAAAATTGATTTCTTTAAATAAAAGTTTTAAACCTGGGTTTAAAATTAATTTGTAAATTAAAATGGTGACCCCTTTCTGCAGCTGATTTTACCAATGCTTTCCAAAACAGGACATAAGAAGTACTGATAAGTGTAACAGAAGTGAAGGGAGGTTCTTGGAAGGGAAGTTTACAGTTCAATGCTGCTTTAGGCTCAGATTGCTGTGGGATTTCCCACAATGCACTGAGAACTTCTCCTAGTGACATTTACATGACACCGTTCATGTTTTCTCTTTCATGTGGTTTGTTTTTTTGTCCTGACTGACGTCCCTGTTCTCTCAGATGTTTGCCCCTCCCCGAGCCTATTTCTGCAGGAGGTCTCTTCCTGTTTAAAGGGAGTTCTTCCTCTCCACTGTCACCAAGCGCATGCTCAAAGGGGATCGCCTATTTGTTGGGGTTTCCTCTCTAATATTGCAGGGTCTTTATCTGAGAAAATAAAGCACCTTGGGACAACTGTTGCTGTGAACTCGAGATATCTAAATAAAACGTAATAAAATTAAACAGACACTGGCATCCAAACACTTCTGGATAGAGTAGAATATGTAAAAACTTTTCTCCCAGTGCTCCCAGAGGTGTGTGGATGCTTTAAATCATAGAAAAATGTGGGGACCTACATGAAGCAATCAGATGAAACACTGCTTGCACCCTCAGAATGAACAAAGAGGTGGGGTTGAGTTGAAGGAGGCAGACCACCAAATCATCAAAAATCAATATTTTCCTTCGGTCACAAGCCTACCACTGAGGTCATCACTGAAATAACATCGTCAGGCGGCTGAAAGCATGCTCTGAGTGAAACTCTGATTAGAGATCTTAGAAGGCAAAGAAGGAAGATTAGGGTGGAGGTGATCAAATCTTACCTGTTCAGTGATGAGGCCCGTCGAACCCTGATGACATGAAGCACCTCTCTCTCCTCGCCTACAAAAGACACAAGAGTTGAGTTTGTTATTTCGTTTAGTTATACTTAGTAAACTTATTGATCAAAGCTTCAAACATAAATGCATATTTTGGGTTCGATGGTATGAACATTCAAAACGTTGCTGCTGTGTGAATGCGGCCCAGCGAATCACTCGTAGCTTTAAATCTGAACTCGCTAATTAATTCTCCCACGGAGTTCGACTTGAAACACGCAAATTAACAAAATTGAAGTGATGAGGTTCACGCCGCCATTTGATAGAAGGTTAATTATGCTCAGAAACAGCTGAAAAACAGGAGGAAGAAGCAGCCGGGAAGTAAACTTCAGAGGAGACGACACCCCCACACACCAACGCCGCTCATAGACACACATATGCTAATTACGCCTAATGCAGGGATCACTCAGCCTCCAACTTTTTTTGTGACTCAGCCCAATCAGACTTTAGTGGTCCATGTGATCTGGACCAAACTAATCAACCACCTACACTACCAATCAGCCGCGAGTCAGAACACTTAACTCCACAGCCTGGCAGGGTGACCAAGCTCAGATTAACGCAGTCTTCAGTACTTCACAGTTACCTCTGATTAAAGTGATTTCATGCCATTCATGGCACGGTGTCCTAATCCTGGTTCTTAACATGCAGGAATTTCCATCGCACTGCACACAAAGGGAACTTTTAAAAAATGCTTAACATGATTCTCATGGAAAATGCATTAAATGCACCATTAGTTCAATTTAAAAGCTCAAAGGCAACAAAGAGCTGTGACAAAAAACCGACTGGAGCTTGGCAAGAGGCAGTTCATATAAGCCAAATGTCTGAAAAATATGGATGAGACCAATGAAACTTCACACTTTAAAGTCCATGTAAAGACACCATCTGATAATCTGTCCTTCAGGAAGCTAAAGATTTGACTGATCAGAACTGAGTCATAAAGATGAACCCGTTTCTCCTTCTATCATTCAGTTCAGCTTAAGGTCTCTTCTGCACAAGTTTTTTGGTGTCTGTGCCATTAAACACATATCTTCTGACAATTCCACATATGCACGTGCAGCATAAATGGCCTATTTTAACCCAAACCGCAATCTTTCCCTGAATCTAACCAAGTGGTTTTATGCAGGACATGAAGCTCCCAAAGCAGCTCCTGATGAATCAGTGATTCCTCAAACACTACCCCTCCTCCAGCCTCCCAGTGTGGACACCTCTGGCATATCTATGAGTCTGTGAGGGATCCGAGAGGATTGTTTAAACCTTTACTTAGCCATGAAATTAAAATCTATAGATTTAGAATATGTTCTATGAGGTGTGCCGTAGGCAGAAATAAGCAACGCTCCTGGAGCAAACAGCACACAGAAGAGTTCCACCTGGATTCAGATGAAGGAAACCTGTTGCCACACCCGAGCTGTGGAGCACTCTGCCCGCTCCTCTGAAGTCTGGCGAGTCTTAGAAAAATGTTAGAAGTCTTGTACTGCTCTTAGGTCTGTAGTATTTTGCCATACATTTTGTTCTTTTACAACCTTTTATCTCCCATCCTCTTTTTTCTTTTCGAAAGGTTTTGCATAATCTTAGATCATTTTTGTAAAGTAAAAGCACAGTATAAATAAATAAATGAGGTTTGCTCCCTCTCGCTGTGAGGCAGCAGTGCCAACAACTGAGCCACGCTGCTGCCCGTTTGATTCCCAGAGATGAGTATGAGTTGTAAATGCTGTAAATCATTTTGTGTGCACATGCTGACATCAATACTCGGCTCTTCCCTTGAAGTGGATTACATGACGCTTCTCTGTATCGCTGAAGTTTAGGTGACAATCTGCCAAATCAAACATGCGGCGCTACCCGTTGTGGCGACGCCTTGTGATTAAGGGAGCGGCTGAAAGAAGCTTTTGGATGTGTTTGAAGACCTCCTTAGCTCCTTAGACCAATGGATCAAAGGACCAAGTCAAAGAGGTGATAACATCTTTTAATATCTACAGGTCTTAAAAAGTAGTGGTTAATGGTCACAATTTAATTTTTGACTTAAGTCTGTTTTCAATTTTTTACAAAATAAAAAAGATAATTTGTACTAGCTTTGATATTCCTCAGAGTGTACCCCTGGGAAGTTGGTGCTGGTGATTAGTGCCATAAATACACAGGATACAAACTCTGTTGGGTAAACATGCATCTAGCTGCTGAGTGTCAAACTATCAGTCTCTGTTTGACCTGCAGCCCAGTGATAAGTTATTTCCTCAAACATTCACACACCTGACTCAACCGTTTGTTCTGGAGGAAAAAACCCAGAGGGTCTGCTCACATTTGCTGCATTGTTTAGCTGAAAGATGGCAGTTTAACAACTGAATTCCTCGTTAAATACGTTGCTTATTAATCCTTCATCTTGTGACGCATGATTGAAAATTTTGAGGCCTTCTGAAATCGGCTTACAAGCATTTCAGATCAGAAGATGCAGCTGGAAATCCTCCATCTAAATTTTAATAACTTTGGTGATCTTTCTACAAACATTTCCTTCTCTCTGTGGAGCACTGAGTGCTGAAATATAAACAAATCATTCTGTTAACTCTAACTGGAGGTCAAACCAGTGATTATTTTCATTATGGATTCATCTTCTAATTACTGCCTTATAAAATCCACCAGGCCATTAGTCTCAGGCTAAAGATATTTAAATTTAAGGTTTTATAAAACACAGAAATCAGCAAAATCCTGACACCGTATGAGCTGGAAAAGAGAAAATAGTTACTGATTAATTTTCTTTCCTTTTGCTTTTTCGTTGCTCTTCTGCATCAGAGCACGGTGACTAAAAAGGCAAGATTCTTTAGGAGTATATCTGCTGGTGACCACATTTGTTTAACGGAAAGAACTGAAGCTAAATGAAACTTTATTTGAAAGGAAATGCAAGATTTAGTTGAAAATGACAAGAGGGAAAAAAAGATTTAAAAAGATAAGAAAGCTGTCAGTTAATATTTTCTATTGCTTGATCCTCAGTCCATTCATAATGCATGACAGGAGATAATTTTAATGCTCTCTGGACTCTGATGTTGGAGGTGATCTGGACCTTCTCCTCATTTCATGCATGAAATAAAAAGCTGCTTTGATCAAATTTGACAAAACACACACTTTAATGAAAGCTGAATCAAAGTGTTCCTGAATCCAACTCTGTCTTATCATTAGTTTATCTGTATCGCTTTTATTTGAACTGCAGTGTGAGCATAAAGTCATAATTGTTCCATGTGGGTACTGGACTCCACCGGGGGCTTCCCTTTGTTACAGATTCATAACTTTTTATGGAACGAATTTCAAGTCAAAGCCGGCATGCGTCTGACTCTGTAATCTCAAGGCAGCATTTAGCATTTTGCACGTGATGTGGTGCCTCTGGCTTCATCACTCTTTGCAGCCTAGTGAAAAGCATATTGGGGTTTTGTTCATGAGAGGGGAAAGGACAAGTCAAAAGTCACAGCTCCTATTTTCCTGCCATGATCTATGGCCACGAGCTGAGAAGACGAAGAAAGAACAAGATAGCAAAAGTCAAAAGTGACCAGTGATGCCACAGCCAACGCGAGTCTCAATGAGAGCTAAAGCTACTGTTGACCAACTTATGAGTGGATAGTAAACACCTCAGATCTTACTGGGAATACCATCATGCTGATATCTGCACTAATATGGACTCGGGAACATATTAAGAATGAAAGAATGCCACATCGTTTGATCAAAATGAAAATCATCAACCTATAGAGCGCTGAATTCAAAACCACTCTGAAAAATCAAAGAATAGAGCATTTTGCCAAAACTTCACTGCAGCAACTCAAAATGGTAATAGTAGTTTGTACGACCCCCACATGGTGGTCATTTCCACCATTTCCTAATTTCCTAATGAAATGACGGATTGTGTCCGGGGGATCTCCTCTCAGATCTGTACCATCACTGAACTCCTGGACAGTCTGAGGTGCAACCTGGCAGCGTTGGATGGATCAAAACATAACGTCGCTGAGGTCTTCTATTGGATTTAGTTCAGGTGAGCACTGGGGCCAGTCAATGGTATCAATGCCTTCATCCTCCAGGAACTACCTGCATAATCTCAGTACATGAGTCAGGGCATAGTCGTCCACCAGGAGGAACCCAGGACCCACTGCACCGGATTTCACCCAGATATCTAACAGCTGTCAGAGTGCCGTTGCGAACCCTGTTAAAGTCTGTGCCCTCCAATGATATGCCTCTCCAGACCATCACCGACCCACCACCAAACTTGTCATGCTCAACAATGTTAGAGGCAGCATAACAACTGTTCTAAAACCAACCGTCAGCTAGGTTTCTCTATAAATGTGGAGACAGCTTTAAGGTAAGGCGAAGAGCTCAGTTATTTGGCAGCAGAAAAAGAATCTTAACTTTTTAATCAACTGGATATTTTGCATTCCTTCAACTGTCTATCAATCGATCTTGCATGTACCACAGGGTAAATACAACCTTCTGTACTGCAGCACAGCATCCTTGAGATTTAAGCAGTATATTATTCAAAGGAAGTGGGTGTGCATGTTTCTCTGTCTCGCTTGTTCTCCATAGTGGGACTGTCTTATATACTGCTATGTATTCTCTGAAAAGACACAGACACATATGTGGAAGTTGAGTTTTTCCACTTAGAATTGAATCAAAGAACAAATCCGTCACAATGAGACAGTAACACTGACAGTTTCTTTTATTAAACACTCTGTAACAGAGGACAGGTTGACAGCATGATTACCTCTTTACTGTTTTTATTGTATTTAAGGCAACACTTGTCTCATCCACTTTCTTAGTGCACCTTATAAAAATCATACCCAGGTTTTCCAACCCCACAGAACAGCTTGAAGTGTCTGCACGCCATTTTCAGCACAGATTTCAAGGTTTTGTGTTGCTTTTTTTGCCTTTATATTAAAGGCAAATAGACAACAGAGAACAACAAGAAAACTGGATAGAGTTTCTTCCTCAAACCCCATCTGAACAAAATTATACAAGGCATGAACAAATAAGTTCCAGAAATCAGCCCATTAAAACATAACATATTTTACCATATCGCCCCTCGAAACTCCTCTTCTCATGCACCTTTTTTCAGTACAGCTGTTACTTTTAGACATCTTGCCAGTAAGTTCTGCTCACTGCAATCCTCAGCATCAATGCCTGTGTCATACTGACCTGGCTTTTATCTACAGGATCATCTATGGTGATGACAGCTAGGTCATTTTTGTGGTCGTTAGCAACTTTCAGTGGGAGAAACTTTAGTTTTTAAAACCAAACCTCCAAGGTCCGGTCATAAATAAAATCAGGAGCATGCAAATCCTTTTTCCAATGCTCCCAGAGACCACAGACACATAAGTTTACTACGACAACTGAAGCTATTTTTTGGCCACACCTTTCCCAGTAGCAAGATTTGGCTCCCCGGGAAATTTGTCCACTTTCTTTCTTCCATCCATCGCTCGTTATCCACACAGCACTCTAAGAAGAGAATCCCAGACTTCCCTCTCCCAGGTCACCTCCTCTGGCTCTACCGAGGGGCACTGAGGCGTTCCCAAGCCAGCAGGGAGATAATCTCCTTAACTAAGGAGGCGTTCCAAGCCTTGATCTTCTCCAGGGCCTCCTCCTGGAAGGACTTGCCCAAAACTCCTCCTTTAGGAGACATACAGGAGGCATTCAGGAGGCATCCTAGTCAGATGCCCAAACCTCTAAAACTGGCTCCTTTTGATGGAGTAGAACCACTACCCCCTCCCCCAAGTGCCTGACTCAGAATAACCCAGCTCCTCACGCTATCTTAAAGGCTTAATCAAGACACCAACTCATTTCCACTCTTGTATCTGCAGTCTTATTCTTCCAGTTACTACCCAAAGCTTGTGACCATAAATGGGGACTGGAAGGTAGATCGACCAGTAAATCCACACCTTTCCTTTCAAGCTGAGCTCTCTTCACCACAACAGACTGGTACAGTGTCTACATCACTTTAGATGTTGCACTAATCCCACTCCATTCTCCCATGACTCGTGAACAAGACCCCAAGATACTTAAACTCTTCCACATGGGGCAAAAGTCCATCAGCGACCTGGAGTGGGCACTCCAGCCGATTCCAACTGAGAACAAAGACCTCAGACTTGGAGCTCATTCACAACCTAATCACTTCACATTTGGCCGCAGACAGTCACAGTGCAAGCACGGCTCAATGAAGCCAACAGAACTACATCGTCTGCAAAAAGCAGAACTGAACCCCACACCCTCCACCCCTTGACAGCACCTAGAAATTCTGCCTAATTACACAGGACCAAGAACAGGACTTTCACTAAGTGATCTCCACCTAACAGCTATGTTTTAGAATCTGTTCAAACATGCACAAGAAAGTGACCCTGAAGAGGAGACTGGCCAAATGTAATTATAGTAGTTATGGTTTTATGGGGGTTTTTGTCAGCCGACACCTAGAACTATTTCCAGCTGACATCATCAGGAGGAACTTTGCTTTGGAAGGCAGACACAGAGGCTGGTTTTTAGTACCTAATGATGAAGCAATTTCCCTCTAAAGATTGTGGAGACAAAAACAAAGACAAAACAGAACAAATGTTGGGCTTGAAATTTGTCAACAAAAGAAAAAAAGTCAAGCTGAATGTCCTGTAGTGGTGAAAGCACACTTAACTTCTGCCATGTAGATTCACATCACTGCTGGTTCTGAGTTTAAAGTCAGTGCCAATGTAAAGAACACTTTCCAGCTCGGTGTTATGTAACTCTCTTGTAACACTGGTGATGCTACTTCTTGCCTTCTTCGCATGTAGTACAGGCAGTGTAGTTACCTTTAACCACAGTGCGAGGACAGAAGGGTAATATGG
>VVHJ01026048.1:0-13063 GCA_015107715.1 Tylochromis polylepis
CAGCCTCATGGATCTGGTTGTCAAACCACATGTGAGCCACAGTCATTCTGTTCTGGGTCAGGGTGCCGGTCTTGTCAGAGCAGATGGTGGAGGTGGAGCCCAGTGTCTCGACAGCTTCCAAGTTCTTCACCAGGCAGTTCTTCTTGGCCATACGCTTAGCAGTCAGGGTCAGACACACCTACAGACAAAATGTAAGTTTTCAAAACTGTAAACTATTACAACTGTAGACAATAAATTAAAAGGTATTTGAAGAGAATGTCATTAGACACCAAAACTCACAGTGACGGTAGCCAAGAGACCTTCTGGCACGTTGGCAACAATGATACCAATGAGGAAGATGACACCATCTAGCCAGCTGTATCCAAGGATGACGGAGAGGACGAAGAAAGTAACACCCAAGAACACGGCCACTCCAGTGATGATGTTTATAAAATGCTCGATCTCAATTGCAATGGGAGTTTTTCCAGACTCCAGACTGGAAGTCAGGGTGGCGATACGGCCCATGATGGTATTATCTCCAGTGTTGATGACGATTCCTCTGGCTGTGCCTGAACAGACGATTGAAATCCATTGATCAATGGATCATAACATCACCATGCTTGTGAGCAATATAATTAATACTATACGTAAATTTCTCGATCTGCCACGAGGCGTTCATACTCTACCTTCTACACAGTTGGTGGAGAAGAAAGCAATGTTCCTGGTTTCCAATGGGTTTTCATGGGAGAATTCTGGAGATCGAGTCTGTGGCTCTGATTCACCAGTCAGGGAGGAGTTGTCCACCTGAGACATTAAAAAAGACACAAATACAGGCAAAACAAACACATGAATACTATTTGATAAATGTGAATGTAATTTAAGGAACAAATGGGAACAGATTATGATGTTTGAATGAGTCACAAAAAAAGCTACTCAGACTGAAGACTATCACATGCATCAATATAATTAGCAATTTACCATCCATGCATAAAAAATGTTTCAGCTGAGCAGTCAGCTTGCATGGACACAGATTAGCTGATGTATTTGGATTGAGGGCTGAGCTCGATTCTGTCGCCTGCCATAACTAAGCTATGTCTAAAACTAACTAAACATCACAGCGTAGCTTCTTCTCATTATCAAACCCACGCTCTACCAAAATGTTTGGTGGCATTAAGAGGATTTGAGGCACAGACCTTGCAGCCGTGAGCAGAGATGATTCTCAGATCAGCAGGGATCCTGTCTCCTCCTTTCACCTCCACTAAATCTCCAAGCACCACCTCCTCGGTGTTGATGCTTTTCTTCTCTCCGTCACGGATAACCAGGGCTTGCTATGAAATCAAAGATTTTAAGGAATTTTTGATCAGTTGGGATTGATTTGAATCCCAGCACCAAAATTTCAGACGAAAAAATGCATCATCAGTGCAGAAAGTTTTCTTTAACACTGTGCAAATAATACTGCAGTTTCTTGCTTCCTAGAAGCTGTAAATAAGGTGCAGTTATATTAGCTTTTCTTTAAGTGTCTCACCTGTGGGACCATGTTCTTGAAGGAATCCATAATCCTGGAGCTCTTGGCCTCTTGGTAGTAGGAGAAGCAAGCAGTGATTATGACAACAGCAGCAAGCACAATACCTAGGTACAACTACATGAAGAGAGAAGAGAGAGTTTGGTGATGTTTGGTGGTACAGATTATTTATCTTCATGCATGCTCAATCACTCAGTAAAGGTAATCCCAAAAAGTTGATTCTGTTCAACTGAAAAAGTTATGTCCAGATGAACAGAATCAACTTTTTGGGATACACATTATTTAGTAGATAACAATTTAGATAAAGACTCGCTTACATTATCATTTGCAGGGTCATCTTCAGTGGCAGCCTGGATACTGTAAGCCAGGAAGCAGAGGAAGGCACCAATCCACAGCAGCATGCAGAAACCACCAAACAGCTGGAAACCAGAGGAAATAAGAATCAGTCTTTGCTGGCTGTAGTCGCTTTTTTTAGGGTTTCTGCTCTGCAGATTCAAACACAGGTTTGTGGTTTTCATAGTGAAGATCTTTGACTCTGACCTGTTTGCAGAACTTGACCCATTCAGGCGTCGTGGGAGGAGGCGTGAGGGCGTTGGGGCCATCTCGGGCCAGGATCTCTTTTGCTTTGGAGGAGGAGAGACCCTAAAAAGAGTTTCTTGGTTAATCTAGTAAGTTCAAAAGACTTTTCTTTACAAGTGGAGTACAGTACAGTTACTTCCTACCTATGATCCTGTTAATAGTGTGTTTTGTTGGTCATTTAGAGGAGAGTTTTTATTGTTTTTATTTATTTTTTTGTCATGTCCATCCAATGTCATCATCAAAAAAAAAAACAAGGAGTTGGTTGCAAGATACAGATTTGTTTTTATTGTTTTGTTTTGTTTGACTTTTTGCAGTCATTTCACAGTGTTTCTTGGAAAATACACCTTCAATCATGACATTACTTTACAAATAGCACAAATAGACTGGTTCATTCACAAAGCATTGATTGTAGGTCAAATACACCGGCTTCACTGCCCTCAGCTCACACACTCAGAAAAACAAAGACAGACATGTGGAGTGCTCACCCTGGTTAGGTCAGTTCCATATTTTCTGTGAAGTTCATCAGAGCTTAATTTGTGGTCATCCTAAGGAGAACACATGACAAACAAAGACAGAAAGAGAAAATTATAATATTTTTAAACAACTCCAAATCCCAGTGGTTTTTAAGAGCAGTTATAATCTCCTTTGAGGACATAAAGAAGATGTTTTGTAAACTTCCCTGTGTCCTCCAGAGGGCCACAGGGAACAGGAAAATGACTAACTGAAACTGGGTGTTATGGATGGATGTTGGTCCATGGAGAAAATTTAAGATTAGTTAAAGCAAACATTCAAGAAAGACTAGAGTATGTTTGTTTAAATGTTACAGCTGATATGACCCATATGACTGTATTATAGAAATACAAATGTACAAATATCAAAGCCTTTTTGTTGGTTAACAAAGAGTGAAATAGTGCTTGAAAGAATTAATTATTAAACAAATGGAAGTTTGCTCTGTACAGAGACAGTGTCCCATTAAATTACATAAGTACGTTTTTAATCCTTTTAAAAAAAATTCTCCAATAAGTTGTCTGAGCGTTTTTTTGGTTAGTTGCCCTCACCCCAACCCTTCGTGACAGCTTGGTATTCCAAACAAGGTTGTGGACAAACCCAGCATACTAGGACTGAACCTCAACATGTGAAACTGGATTCTAGATTTTCTCACCAGCAGCTCTCAGAGTGCCGGGCTGGGCAAGCACATAGCCTCCTTCCTCACTCTGAGCAGAGTGCCTCAAGGCTGTGTGATGAGTCTTCGTTACATGCTGTGTACACATGACTTGAAACCCATCCACAACTCAAACACCATTGTTACATTGACAGGTGACATGATGGTCATCTGGCTC
Organism: Tylochromis polylepis; assembly: GCA_015107715.1. Taxonomy (NCBI): domain Eukaryota; kingdom Metazoa; phylum Chordata; class Actinopteri; order Cichliformes; family Cichlidae; genus Tylochromis; species Tylochromis polylepis. Next base: position 3,421 of record VVHJ01026048.1, read on the forward strand.
CTAACTGTAAACAATGAGGACCCATACATGGAAGGAGGCTCGGAATCTGGCATTATAATGTGTGAACAACATCTTGGTCTAAAACATCATAAAGACTAAAGATATGCTTGTAGACTTTAACACTACAGAAAAAAACCGTACAATCTACTGATCCTCCTCAGTGTCTCTGGGGTGTTTCCTGCAATCTCGTTTGGATTCAGTAAGCTGCTGTCTGCCTGCCCAGTCTCCACCATTGTCACTCACCTCGCCAGAGTACTTGTCCCCTTCCAAACTGGGATTTCACCCCCTCCCAGAAAGTAAGACTGTTGTGATTCTCAAGCGGTCAAGCTGTCTAGAAATATTTCTTGTAAATAAACTTTTCTGTAAACCTGTGAACGGCAGTGGAGTCTGAACTTTGGGGTCCCACTATCTTTGCTTTATGACATTTCCACAGTGGATAATGTGAACATGCCATACATTACTCCTGCTTTTGTTTTTTAATTGTTAATCAAGAGATCATTTTAAGTCAGCTCGGGAACACTTCTCCACAGTTTTTGATGTTCCTCCTCTTAAACCCCCATATTTTGATCATGTATATGTGGTAGTGAGATGTCCTTGCAGATCAAGGACACATCTTTGAGGTCAAGTTAAGATCTACAAAGAACAATAATCATTAATATGTCACCAAGATGTGGCTTTTATTACCTAATAATCATCTGCTTGGTGGCATTGGGCTGGATTTGCTGGATTTAAGAAGCCAGAACATCAATGAGATATGTACCTCAGTCAGCTCACAATTCATCACAATTCACAAGTTTGCCAATGTCAAGGTCGTACAATCTTGGCCTTGAGTATTATGTGGGTTGAGAAGCACTGTATGGTCACTGTATGTCAGTTTGATTCAGTTGTAACCAGTAGTGGGAGTAGTATTCTTGTGAACTGAGCAGATGGATGGCAGAGACCTTTCCATGGAATGAGCTCATCAGTCCTTCGGCTGAAAAGTATTCTCGAACTGAACACGTGCAAAGAATTTCACGTTCTTTCGAAATAGCATCTTTTCAAAACTTACTGTAGATGCATACAGGAATAACTGGCAAGATATTTTAATTCTCAAATTGCTTTCTATTCAGTTTTGAACTGACATAGCCAAGGTCACTATCCAGTGAAAAACTGAAGGCACCATGTTATTGTTATGAAATAATTTGTTATCCCTTTGTTTGCCTTGTGATGCTTCCTCAGTGATGCAATTTCATCAGCGACCTTGAGAAATGACCTCAGCAAGACACAGATTCAGAGCAAGAAAAGGCTGACAGCTGTGGAAATTAATCAGCTGTTCTTCTGGTCGTCGGATTTATCTACATGCGATTTCAAACCCACCTAAAGCTTTATGAACGTAATTTCGTAAACAGTTTAGAAACGGCCGAATAATACAGGTTTACTGTTTTGTGGATACAAGACTACACATAATTTCAGAAAATATAGAATAATGTAACAATACAACCCACTCCCTCACTCAGCATTAAAAACCACATTAGATAGCAGTTAATTAGTTCATTAACATGGACTGAATAATGCTGTCATTAGTACATTTCATTCAATGCGTTTCTTTCTCTTTTTTTTAATTAAAATGAAAATTTGCACCTTACAAACTCTTCATAATTATTGTAGGAGTTGTCTTTGTGTGCTTGAGTATTACCTTGCCATTCTTAAATCATGCCAATCAAAGCATTAAATGACAGATAATCACAGAGTTGCTGCACATAAGTGGAGCACTCACCAGATCAACTTCTTTTTTCAGGTCGTCCGTGTCCTTGGTTTTTTGACCCTTTTTGGTTGTTTTCTCATCACGGTCTGAGGTTTCTGCCAGTTTGTAGTCATCGTTCATTCTCTGGAATGAACAAAGTGCGACACCATGAAGTTCTAAATAAGATGAAAAACGTGTGGGAATGTCTCCCTCAAGCGTCTTCTACTTTAAAGCGAAAGGTTGCAGAAAACCACCTTCATTATTAGTTCTTTGTAATTATTGTTAAAAATTAACAAATAACAAAATGTTGTTTGCTTGATTACTAGAACATTAAATTCAAATTCACATATATAATTTTAAAATAGGGTTTCATACAGTTTTTACAGCTGCAAAGAAATTCACATATGTTTTCACATGAGAATTTGACATTAAGGTCCAGTAACAATTACAAAAAACAAAACAAGAAAACAACTGTCAAAAACTTGTAACCAAAATTTTGACTAAATTTAAAGCTAACAAAAAAAATTAAGCAGCCCAGATTCCAAAGTAGGTCTAAACTCAAGGTTAAAACAGGTGACAACACTTACTTTTGATCCCATGGTTGCAGTGGTCCCTTTCAGTCCACTTGTGCTCTGTATCCTTCACTCTGCCCAGAGCAGAGACTATAGGTTACTTCATTTTAGCTTACCTTTATACCTGGAGAGGAGGAGCTTAGGGGAATGGCGGGTAGAGGACAAGTGATTAGTACAGTTGGGGAGGTCAGTGGTAGAAGGAGGTAATCTTCCATGATCTCAATGAACTCCTCCCACACCCGAGTTTTTGCTTCACCCACTGTCACTTGTAACTGTCAGGTACTACGCATGACAGGCCTTCGGCTTGATGGCTCCCTTCACGAAGAGTGTCCACCAATTCATTTGGGGAATTCCAGCACTGCAGGTACCACCAATCTGCAGCAGTTGCACCTAAGGAAGAAAGGTGTAAAACATCTAGACCATAAAGACTCTGTGTCCCTCAGCTTCCCTCAGAACACAACCTCACTATACATTTGGGCACATTAATCCTTAATGCTGTCTGGTTTTCCATTCATGAGAAGTGTTTTGGATGGCTGTAAAGAAATCAAATTTATGACCTGAATAGAGAAATTTCAATTTTCTGTATTCTTGTCAAATATAAGATTTCTATTCTTGTTCAAATCCACTGTACAACAGTTTTTAGGAGTTATCGTTTGATGATTTCATCACAGGTAGATGGTGCAACCAAAGGATATTTGTAACCCTGATGACCCTTATGAAACCAACCTGTGATCTTCTTGCTTAGGAAGAAATATATGTCCTTGATGGCTGGCTGGGCCACTGTTGGTTGTTGGATATGTTTGTTGTGAATTCATTACTGTGAGTAGTCACAGGATTTTGCAAGATGAAGATGGGTGTAAAAATGTAAAGAAAGAAAGAACAAAGTGAAAGAATCTTGTAAAACAGAAGGGGTGGGGTGTAAAACATGGAAAATGTATGTGTATTAAGGTCAGTGAAAATGTTAAAATGTAAGTGTGATGCATATATAAGGCTATTACTTTTAACTTCTCATTTTGATATGATTGGATGTAGGTGACACGCTATGAGACTGTATAAAAAGGCATACATAACTGCATCATTAATTCCTTTCTCCAGTTAAATTGCGAATATGGAAACTATAATATGATTATAGATGCTGATCTCACATTCCAGAGACTATTCAACAGCATATTTAAAACAATTTTTTTAAATCACCTATGGAAGGTTAATATAGAGATTAAGATAGTCCAACCCGGTTGGCCAAGTAGTGTTGGTCGCAAGTCTAGATACATGGGGATTATCAGGAAGGGCATGGGGCATATATTTGCCAAATCAAACATACAGATCATGATAAGATGATCAGAATTAGACGTCTACACAGGACTGGTCCAGGCCTGGATTAACAACAACTGCCTCTAGTGTTGTTGACCACTAGGGTGGAAATTATGCTACTGTTGGCAGAGGAGGAGGATGAATGGTAAAGAGAGAGATGGCTGATATGAGAAGAAAAGGAAAGTAGTTTTACTGTTTGTTTAAGAGAACAGCTAGAAGGGAAACAAGGCCAGGAGCATTGGAGGTGGATTCAAACTGTTCTACCATGGTGTGGATAGTAAGAGAAATAGAGTGGGGGGTTATCTTGAAGGAAGATTATGTGAACAGTGTTATGGATGTGAAAAGAGTGTAGGACAGGAATATAAATTGGATATCAGAGGAGTGATGTCGAATGTTATCAGTGCATGTGCCCGACATGTCGGATGTCGTTTCGAAGAGGAGGAAGAATTCTGGATGAAGTGGAAGAGAGTGTTCCCAGAGTGGAGAGATTGGTGATTGGAGCGAACTTAGACAAAAGGAACAGGAGTAATGAGGAGATGTTTGGCAGGTATGATGTAAAGGAGAGAAATGCAGAAGGATAGATGATTGTGGATTTTGGGAAAAGGATGGAATTGGCTGTGGTGAACACATCTTTCAAGAACAGTAACATACCGTAGGGTGACACGTAAGAGTGGAGGAAGGTGCACACAGGTGGACTAAATATTATGCCGAAAGTGCAATCTGACAAACAGAAGACTTTAAGGCGATAAAGAAAGCTGAAGGAGATCTCAGCCACAGTGATGGGCTTCAGGTACTTCTTGTTCCCAAATACTGTTTCCTCTATGGAAGGTGTGTCCACTTGAGTTTTTGCTTCATCTATTTCAGCCACCTGTCTTGAAAAGGCAAAATTATCTCTAATTTCTCATCAGATTTTTAGAAACAAAAATAAATAACAATTGTTTCATGTATTCTTGTGATACAAATCTATTGTACAAATGTTTTTTGAGCCACAGTGTGGTCAAAGATCTATGGTGCAACCATAGATGACCCTGATGTCCCTTATGGAGTCAACATGTGATCTTCCTAATCAGGAAGAAGGGACTGTCCTTCACGGCTGGTTTGCTGGGTTGCTGAGGGTAGTTGGATATGTAATAAAGCCATGACTATATTCACTGGATTATGCAAGGTGAGGATTGGTGTAAAAATGGAAAATAAATTAAGAGCCAAGTGGAGAGATATTGTAAAATAAAAGAGCAGCTGGAAACAAGTACAATCAAAAGCATACCGGAAAAAAAACATTGGGGTGGATTAAAACCATTGGGCAGATAGATCTATTGGAAATGTCAGGTTTATGGAAAATAGGACCTAAAAGCAGTACTTCCTGATTTGGCGATAGTGAGTTTATTTACAGTGAACAAACAATCAAACAGTGCAAACAATCCAAAGTGCATGGTTTCCTCCTTGGCGATTTCCCAACTCCCGTGCAATGAATTCGTCTCGTGATCAGTGGTGATTTATACAAGTCCTCCTGGTAATATTTACAAAACGTGCTCAGCTCCCTCCACACTCTCTTTTCAGGTTCAATGACAAAACAAGACGCAAATGTTAGTTCACTTCTCATTGACGATGGACACAGACAGATTCACCTGGGCGAGCCGCAGTGTACTTGCTGTGTCACTCAACGATCCAGCGCTGACTGAAGCTCAGCCACTTGGGTAAGTAGTGATCCTGTGACGAGGATGATCAGCAGCAGGTGAGTATGATTACTCCCCTGCTCCCCTTCCATGAATAACAGAAGCAGAGGTTGATATCCCAACGAAGTCTCAAATGGGGACAGGCTGGTGGTAGAAGACGTCATGGAGTTATGGGCATACTCCACCCATGCAAGTTGCGAACAGCCCTGAGACTGGTTAGAGGACACAAAACAGCGGAGGGTGGCCTCCAACTCCTTGTTGGCCCTTTCCGTTGACTTTTGGTTTCGGGGTTAGACTGACTTGGGCTCCAAGCACTGAACAAAACTCTTTCCAAACATGAGGCGTGAACTGGGGACCCCGATCAGACCCAGTATCCTGGGGAATGCCATGCAGGCGAAAAACATGATCAGTTAAAAGCTTAGCATTGCTGAAGCAGCGGGCAACTTGGTGGGGCAACAAAATGTGCTGCTTTAGAGAACCAGTCAATTATTGTCAGAATGGTGGTCATACCTAAAGATCGGGGCAGTATGGGGACGAAGGCTATGTGTGACTAGGGTCTCCTTGGTGTTGGGAGAGCCCTAAGGAGTCCGGCAGCTGGAGAGCTGGGCGCCTTATTTTGAGCGCAGATGGGACAAGCAGAAACATAGTCCTGGACATCTTGGGCCAGTGAGGGCCACCAAAACAAACATTACATGAAGGAGACTGTGTAGTTCTTATCCAGGTGACATGAAAACTTGGCAGCTTGAGCCCAATGAACGACCTTGCCCCGAAATGAAGAGGGAAAATATAAACGGTTCATGACCCGGTTCGTGGGTCCAGTTGTTCCCGCTGAGCCTCCCTTATCAGAGACTTGAGCTCCCAAATTAGGGATCCGATGATGCAAGCATCAGGTAGGATGGATTCCTCCCTCTCGAGGGTCTCGTTCAGCGGGGAGAACGGACATGAGGGAGCATAAGGTTTCACGTTACAGGACCCGGGCCTGTATGTTATTATCAGATTGAACCATATGAAAAATAGAGCCCACCTGACCATCAGAGCACTGGGACAGCACTGCCCCCGAATCTGAAGCATCCACCTCCACCATGAAAGGTTTGGTGAGAAAGAGTTAAACATTGAGACGGGTGCAGAGGAGAAATGCTGTTTAAGCTGATCAAAGGCCTATTTTGCTGAGGGAGACCACTGAATTGAAACTTTTGGAGAGGTTAAATAGGTCAGAGGCAGGGCAATCCCACTAAAGTCCCGGATAAAACGTCTATAGAAATTGGCAAAGCCTAGGAATCTTCGGAGTTGCTTTCTTGTCTGGAGTTCTGGCCATTCTACTATGGCTTTAATCTTAGCTGGGTCAGCCAGCAGCTGTCTTTGTTCCACGATGAATCCTAGAAACGAGACTGACTGAACGTGAAACTCACACTTTTCTCTTTACAAAAAGGTGATTTTCCAGAAGCGGTTGCAGGACTTGGCGGACTGTCATGGTGAGTGGGTGGAGAGGACTCAGATGCAGGACTCCTTTTGGAGAGGCAGTGAATTTATTTACAGTGAAAAAAGTCTTAACAGTATCCCAAAACGTGTGATGCCAAGCTGGCGTCTCTCCAACTCCCGGAAGTATCTGTGACGGAGCAATGCCACCCGGTGACTTCAAATAATAATCCCACTCCGGCGATTCTCCTTCTGGGCTCCACCTCCTGTCCCAATTCCTGGAGAAGAGCACAGAGACACAAGCCCATGGTAACTAGCCTTCCTCTGAAATTCTCCTAGAGATAAGCACACTCGTCGCCGCTACTTTACCCCGTGTGACTCAATGATCCAGCGCTGACTGTCGCCCGATCGCGCCGTTAAATCGGTCTGCCCCGAGATGGAAGATTAGCGGCAGCCGGTGAGACGACTGATTACAGGTGCGACGGCTCCAGCGCGAGGGGTCCCTTCCGGGTCAGCTGCAGCTCCGTGTCCCAGCTTCCGGAAGTGCATGCTCCAACCAAAACAAACAGCGGGGCAGGGGGAAGAGAACAGCGAGGCACACAAAACAAACACTCAAAACTGATGGGTCGACTGGCGAGGCCAGATCGGCCGTGACACGGACGTTTTTCTCATGATCTTCCGAGGACTTGGAAAAGATAAGAATGTCATCGAAGTACACAAATAAAAAATGATTCATGAAGTCCCTTAGGATGTCATTCACCAGAGCCTGAAAAATTGCTGGGGCTTTTGTGAGTCCAAACAGCATGAGCAGGTACTCGAAATGAGTCGACCGTGACAGGAAAAATGAATGCAGTTCAACTTAAAGAACACTGCTGTTTTAAGTTAAATGTATTGCCATCAGGTCAACTTGTCAAGATGAACAATATCTGTTATCACATCTAAGGGGAAGACAACCCGATTTTTATATATTAGTCATAAATTCCTCTGGTCACCAGTGATTTAAATCCAATTGACACACTTTTACATTGGATAAAAGGTCATTCATAACTGAATGGTGCATAACCTTCAATGTAAGTTATGAACCATAAGTTAAGAGCTTGGAAATGATCACAACTATCTATGGAAAATGACTGATGTTCCCTTCACTTTCTAGGCACAGGCCAACTGCAAAATTAAAACCCCATATCATGTACTGTACAACATGTAAAGAATTTTGTCATGATTAGGCACGTTATATCATGCTAAAAAAAAAAAAGTCTTCCTGGACTTTTAAACCCCTGTTAGTAAATGACAGATCAACATAAATTACATAATACGGACACATTTGCAACAAGAAGAATACATTAGTTCAAATGTCCCCGCACCACCACACCAGAATTAGTCAGAATCCTCTCAGCACAGGCCAAAGAGGAGGAGTGTTACTAAACGTTTACTGTAGCCTATTAATCGACCAAAGAACCAGAATGATTATAATTCATTTGAAAACTTTATTCTTAGCCCTGTACACCCTAACTGGAAAACACAGAGTTTTATTTGTCCTTACTCAGATATTTGATTTGATTTCTGACTTACTGGTCATTTCAGGAAAAATAATTATAATGGGCAACTTTAGAATTCATGTATATATTGAAAACAGCAGCCTGGAAACTGCATTTAATTCATTAACCAGGACATACTTGAGAGATTACGTCTCGGCTGGCTTGGGAAAGTGCCTGGTCAGACCTGGAGGTGGCTGGAGGTGTAACGGGAGAAAGGGAACTCTGGGCATCTCTGCTGAGACTACTGCTCCTCAAAAACTGGTCACTTTTTGAGCAGTAGTGTGTCTGACAAAGTAATAACTATAGCCATGTATCTTTTAAAAAATGTCAAATAAACTATGCTACCTATCATGATGCCAAAATACTAACTGCCAATATCGGCTCTTGTAATGAAAGGAGCATTCGGTTTCATAAAAGGAATTCATCTTACATCACACAGCACATGTACAGCTTGATTTAAGACCAGGGATTCTGGAGATTTAACTTATTGAGCTACTTCTCGTCATCACTAGTGTATTGAGGGTGACAGTGAAACTTGTAATGTCATTCCTACTCCTCCAGAGTAAAAAAGGTTACAGCTAAACCTGCAACTTTTTTACTACAACTTACTCCTACTGATTTCATTTTTATTTTTTTAAATTTCCATTAATTTATACCTTCTTCATCTAAATTAGCCTCGGTTTTCTTATTTATTTGCTAGTCAGTGTTAGGATGTAACATTACTAAAGGCCATAATGTTTTCTGCCACCTTTGAGAAGTTTTCCAACAACCTCTACTAACAAACTACACAAAACCGTATTATGCTTACGTGAAGATGAAACTCATTTATTAAAATAAATAAAAATAGGAACACTCCTTTCTGCAAAATGTAAGTGACTATATTTCAAAACTGGATGTCAGAAAGTAAGCAGCATGGTCTCATGATATGAAATGATATAGAAGACAAAGATATTATTTAAAAATATCAGTAATAGCAATACAATCTCTGTTGCTGATATCAGAATACAGTCCTGATCAAAAGTTTAAGACCACTTGAAAAATGGCAACAAAAAAAAATCATATTTTGCACGGTTGGATCTTAATAAGGTTCCAAGTAGAGCTTCGACATACAACAAGAAGAAATGGGAGTGAGACAAAACATTTTTTGAGCATGCAATTCATTGAAAACAACGCATAAACTGAAACAGTTTTCAAAAGTTTAGGACCACACCTTCAAAAAACCCGTAAACCCCCAAAACAGAAATCGAAGTTCCAAACATGAACTCAGTGATGAGTAGCTCCACCATTATTGTTGATCACTTCAAAAATTCGTTGCGGCATGATTGATGCAAGCGTTTCCATGAGGTGAACAAGCAGGATGGTCCAAAAGAGTGATGTTATTCTCCTGGAAGAAGTCTCTTGTCCTGCGGG
>VVHJ01026050.1:0-10077 GCA_015107715.1 Tylochromis polylepis
TTTTTCTTCCTGTTTATGACCTGTCCATCAGAAATTCTTCATTACAATTACATTACATGTATTTTTTATTTATATATATATATATATATATATATATATATATATATATATATATATATATATATATATATATATATATATATATATATATATATATACACAAAAAAATTTAAATGTACATCAATATATGCACTTATTCTGGGGTTTCTGACATTTACATTGCCACAAACTGGATAATCCAGCTGTCAACGGTTTGTACAACACAAGAGCCATTTTCTGGGTTCATCATTGTTTGGAGCAGATTAGTAGAGGGTAGTGGATCTCATATGGCCCGGTCAGAGGCCATCATTGAAGGGCTTAACGGATTAATGTTGCCTCCCGCTCTCACTCATTCTCTCAAATATTCAATCAAATTGTGTGCTGGGTGAACTCGTACAGCACACTCTGTACAAACATGTCATATCACTGTAGTTTAACAATACACATCTATTTGCTGAACTCTGTACAAGCACATATTACATATTTCTGCCAGATGGCTTGCTTAAGGATTTCCCTGACTCCTGCTTAGCACTCAGACGTACCAGTATTACAGCATTTGTTGAAGTACTGTGTAAAGCTATCTGTGGCAACTGAGTCATGATGTAGTAGTGTCCATGTGCTTGAGGAGGATGGGTCAAAGGCTAAATCCCTGCTTAAAGACACCGTAGTGAGCCTTTTCTATCAACAGACAGGCCATTTCAGTATGTGTTGGATAAGATGTAATTTCCCATCTGCTTTATGGCTATTTCTGATCCCTGGGCTCTTGTCAGCAAACTCCTCAGGACAGATATCATCAGTAATATAAGGAGGACTCTGGCAATACTTAGGGCCTTAAAAGGCCCTTCACTTCCCTCAGTCATGTGGTTGGCTTAAAGGGTTTGAGAGTGCAGGTCACAAGTAAACGTTTCACAAACACTATCAAATAGCACAGATTTAAGTGGCTTAGGACAGCTTCTTCCTTCACAGAATGTTGTCCGGTGTGTTTGTGTGTGTGTGCGCATGTGTGTGTGTGTGTGTGTGTGGAGAGCTGGAGTTGGCATGTGGGGGTTTGACTAAACTCTTGTGAAACTGAAATTTATTAGTGTATTTATTTAATTTACTCAGTGGTTTGTAGATATATATTATATAACCGCAACTTACAGAAAATGTGTAAATGTTCTGTTGTTTTGAACAATATATTATATTCTGTAACAACTTTAACATGCCGTTTGCAACGTACAACTCGATATTTGCAGAAATTTCATTCAAATTTCAGTAATTTGTTTTCCTGAGTGGGTTTGTGAGTTCCACTGCTTTCATGAGGTTCTGGCAATAGAAAACACTTTTGTTGATATCTTGGTTAAATATTATTACTGTGTGAGAGAATGCGAGTGGATATATAGGCAGCAATCTCTCCAGAGTTTGAGTTCAGGAAAATATTTGGGTGTTCTACTGGGATTTTTTTAAAAAAAGGTGACGCAGAGTTCAGAACTCAAATTTAAGTTATCCACACTTTAAATTATGGACGTGAAAATCATTTAAGTGATGCAATACGCGATTGTTGTAAAAATGCATAAGTTCAATGGTTGTGTGGTTCTGTAAGAGCAACCACAATAGTTCAAAATGATCAGTAATGCAGAATAGACAGCAGAGAGGCAGCTAGCATGGGGAGCTATAGGCTAGAAATGTTTGCATGAGTACAAAATAAGCGTATCAGATGTGCAACATATGAATGGGTGTCACAGTAAAAGTTCCCGATCAGATTTGTATTTAACAAAAAACAAACCTGGTGGTTTGGCCAAAAGGCACCAATATTGGCTGTTAACGCCAGCAAATCTTTGCAGAAAGCTGAGACACTTTCTTCCCTCTTGTGATCTCATCTGTGGGATTGGTTGTGGAGTCAATATAGTGCCAGGCTTCAGGGTCAGATAGTTTTTATATCTCTGCAACTCTGCCCCCCCCCTCTCTGAAATCAGAGTTTGACTGCATCCAGCTATGGTCTGTGCTTTACACAACCAGGTTCAAAAGCAATTGTGTTCCCTTCCGAGTTTTGCACAGTTCCCATCAGGGAACCGAGAGTTGCTTATTGGGTGCAACTCTTGATCTGCTGTCTTGGTGAAGCAAGCTTGCCCTTTACCTTCATCAGTGCACAAGTATCTCTGCAGTGCTATCTGTGGCAGTCATCTGAGTGAACCAGAGTACTCTGCTCTCTGACAAAAACTCTGTAGGCCATTGATGATCGAAATATTGCTAACCAGGCACCTCAGTTCCCTGAGGAGAGATTGTGGTCAGTCTACCAACTTCTCCTCGCTACAAAGAGGAGCACCTGATGTTCATAGATCATGGGTTTGTCATGTTTTGTCACATGAAACAGAGGAATGGCTTGTCTTCTTCCAGTAGATGGACTGTTGAAATATCTCTATGACGCCATTGCTATTGCTAAATTGTGTGTTAGCTAAATCATCAAGGACTCCCAGCAGGCTAACAATGAGACAATGTCAGAATATCTAAGTCACTTTTCTATGGACATACACACTGAATGTTCATCAGATGTAACCAAGGTCAGAGGTAAGTAAGCTCCTGCTGTCTTCTGTACAGTCTAGGCTGCTGTCCTTGGAGACACTAAAGGTATGAACACTCTTAGCTCACATGCACATGCCATGCCTTTTTTTCATTTAGCACTGCGCTTCTCAGTAGGATGCTAACAATGCAGATGTTTAGCAGGGATAACATTTATTATCTTCACCATCCTGTTTTAGCATGTTAACATTTTTGATTTTGCAATGAACACATCTGCACATAATTGGCTCATTAAAGTTCTAATAATTTATTTTTCAAGGCAGTAGAATCCATCATCGGAATCCAGTAGAATCCATCATATATCCTATATACATAACATGATACATAATATGCAGGTGACAGAGCTGAATTAGAAGTGTATGTTCCTACAAATAAAATCAGTACAATCTGCTGACTTAGCATATACTGTATAGAGTAGGTAATCAGGTAATGGAGACACCATAAACAGGAATGATTTTTTCAGATTACATGGTCAAAAGGCAACTACTACAGCCTGGTCATAAATGATAGTGAGCAAAAATGCTCATTAGAGGGAAATTTTAGTGAAACACTAGTTCACCGTTCAGCTAAAGCACTGCTGTAAAATGGAATTCCTTTTTTCTGCCTCATTATAGGCAAACAGAATCTTGGCATGTGAAATGAGTTATGAACACACTCTTGAGAGGAATACAAAACAGCATGTGCCTTAGTCTGGCCAGGAGTGCTGTAGTTATAATATAAAACATTTACTTGGCTCCACTGCATCATCCCAGCACATGTTAGCGGAGCTGCCAAATGCCAAATTTCAGTTGAAATAATTGTCAGACAAGTTGATAACATATGCTTAAATCCCATGTAATTTTGAGGTATATGCTGTTAGAGAGAGGTGATTTAATTTTCTCCACTCTAATTTATGTTACTCATATCCTTACCACATAATACTTTTGAACTTAGACTGTCAAAGATGACATATTTTTTCTAAATGAGCTGTTGTTGACTGTTTCACAAGCTGAGAGATCACAGTTTACGGAGTAAAACATTTCTCTAATTCGTTTTCTACCAACATCTTTAAGATAAGTCGCATTCCTTTTCTTTGCACTCCTTCTATCTTCCATTTACCACCCCTAGACTACCGTTTCATCCTCCACTCCCACCACAGCACCACTGAGATATGCCTTTGTGACCCAACCGCCAGCCACACTCCTCTAAAAATCCAGCTGTTTCCCCTCTGCCACTTTAACTCCCTCTCCTTCATTCATGAGCCGGTATTCTCCTCACTTTGAGAAAACTGTTTGTGGGTGGATAGTATTTAAGACAATGAATTGTTTTCTCAGAGTCACTCAATGCACAGGACCCATATCCAGCTGTGTTTCCTCAAGCATGATACACTTCACTTGTTAAACATGGTCATTAGTTAGTCAACACTTCTTGGGCTGCCTGGCAAGGAAATAGTGATGACAGTCTCTCCTTCATGCTCCCTCCCACACTGCCAGAGCCTCCCACCATGAGTTTTCTCAGTCCTCTGTCTCCTCTGTTCATGGGAAAGTCCCAGTGCTGGTAGTGTTATGACCAGGGTGAATGATTATGCAGGAACAGAAAATTTTTGTTTCAGTGTTTTATATCCACATAACTCAGATGGAGTTTCCGAACTGAAATCAGTAAATTGGCCGTCATTCTTCTGCTGCTGAAAACGCAATTATAAGTACACATTTTAATTTTCAGATAATATTACAAAATTCTTTCCATAAAAACATTCCTGTTTCATTGCAGTTTTCATCCACTGTTTTTCCAAAGTGTTGCTTATGGCAGGAAAATTCTGATCAGGATTTGGAAATATAATAAACTGCTCAAGCCCCTGTCAGCCACACTGTTTTACTGTCTGTTCTATGGACATGAAAATCAGATGTAAAGTGTTGTGATCCCAGAAGGGGAGTGTCCTTCATTGTGGCATTGAGACAACCCAGGACTCCATAGATCAAACATGGCCTACGTAAAATAAGCCATGTGTAGGTGACCCTGTCCAACCTTTATTTTAGCATGCAAAGCTTAAGACTTCCTATTATCAAGATTACTTCCAATTTCTTGAGCTGATAGTTTTATTTAAATACACTGTGATAAATGCTAAAACCCACCAGTAGCTGTTGCCACTTTGTCTGACTTCATTAGAGTTCCACAAAGGAAATGTCGTCCTCTCTGAATGCTGTTTGATGAAGTAATATGATACAGACTACTGTATAGCTGCTAGGAAGAAAAATATCCACTCTCTCTCTCCCTTTCCCCAACACGCGTCACATGTACATGCACTGTACACATTTTATTTAAAGTCACTGAAGCTCAGTACGCAGCAGTGTTTCTCCTTGGAGTTTCATTTCAGGAATGCAAATGCCTTGGGCCCAGACACTCTGTGATTTATCTCCTCATTTATCTTTCCACACATCTGCCTGTGCCCTTGTGTCTGCCTGTTGCTCATTCCTCCTTTCTTTCAGCCAGTGTGTCTCCCATGGGACCTGGGACTCCCCCACTTGCCCTGCTCTGCCCCTCACATGCTCGTGTGCACACACACACACACACACATACACACACACACACACACACAAAACAATATATATATATATATATATATATATACACCAAAGTACATGCAGACCTAGGATAACAATATTCTGCACTCACTGTTGCGTTGCTTGACGCTACCCTTACCTTGCTGCTGTCATCTTTACTGGGCCCCCAATAATCCAGTCTGTTCACGACCAAGCATAGAGGTCTCTGCACTTAGAGCATCAACAATCTGCACGCTGTCTCTGTTGGATTCAGAACACTGTGGTGGTGCATTACTGGAAGCCATAGAAAGTGACCTGATACCCACACTTGCTTTCTGTCAACAAAGATTACACTCAGACGAGCGCAATGGGAGTCCCGGGCAGACCAACCTGCTGCTTTATGTCTCATGCGGACAAATAGAGTATGTGCAGGACGAGTCAGAGCTTTGTTTTTCTTGTCAGAAACAGGTATGAATAACAGCAGGGCCTGCCACAACACCCCCGAGTGTTTCATATCTTCTCAGCATTGCCATAAAATAAACACCAGTAGTGCAATTGCACTATGTTTCTTGACATGTCTTGCTGCTCATTCAGACGTCCCCTGTCCTCTTGTGCTATGCCCTACACCCTTCTCCAAAAGTGCCCCACATTCTGCCTTGATTTCACATTTCCTCGTGCAGGTCTGTCTCGGGCCCTGCAGAGAAACCACCGCCTGGTGTGAGGTCAGGTATTATTTATCACAGCCGTCTGCGCAGGGAGTTGACATTCGCACAGGCGTTCTGCTCTGCCATTGTAATTGACTCTCCTTGTCTTCTCGAGGACACCAACCGATATAACTATGTCAGTACACCTCTCAGCTATATATTACCCATCTCACTGAGGAAGACAACTGGTGAGTTATCATTCTGCATCAGCTAAACACAAGATGGACAACGCGGCTGGTCACAGGAAAATGGCAGGATTTGACAAAGCCAATATAATTCTCAGCCAGATTCATTTCTTTCTTTCTTTCTTTCTTTCTTTCTTTCTTTCTTTCTTTCTTTCTTTCTTTCTTTCTTTCTTTCTTTCTTTCTTTCTTTCTTTTTTTATTTCCACACACTTCTCAAATTATCAGGTGCTATAAGTACAGACACGATATAGGACAACTTCTCTGATAGGGCTAACACTTGTAGGCCAAAGGGGGCAGGCCCATTTCTGAGGTCATCGTTAAGTAAATACTTATTAATGGTTACCTCCATGACAATCTGATAAACAGGTCATGGTAATGATTAAGCCAAGGTTGGCAAGGTTATAGGCCATGTGTACACAAACGCATGTTGGACGAAAGCAGGTTCAAACAGGTGCTAAGGACTAAATGTAATTGTTCTAGGACAGCGATCTTTGACCTGTTATGTGCGAATGCACTTAATAAACCTCTGAATCACTTTTGTGAAATAGCAGAAGCACACAGTTGCCTGATGACAGGTACACTGCACCCCTGAGATCTACATAGTTGAAAACTATCCAAATTGTTATGCAGGTATTGTACAGAGCGTTAGGTGCTGACTGAGGGAAATGAAAAGAGAAAAGGAGAAGCAGAAAAAAACATTCAGCCCAACTTAAGTTCACAGGGTCATTTCCAGCTCAAGGATTAAGTAAACTAAACAAAACTACACAAGCTGCAACTTATCAGAGCACTTGCATGCCAGGACTTTATTTTATCTCCCCCTCATGTTTGTGAGTGCGACAGAGAGGGCTCACAGTCCTCGGCAGTGTCAAAAGTTGGAAAGACCTTCAGTATGCAAAGATTTCTATTCTTTCCCAATAGTAACAAAAAAAGAAGATAACTGGATTAAATAGATCGTGGGGAAAACTGCATCAGTCAGGACAGTGGCAAGATTTTTTTTAACTTAATCAGTGATTGATTATCTACTTGATTTATCGTTTTTTTTCTCCCCCCTTTTTACCAAAAGAGATCATGTTGACATCCACTTACTTAGTCTGTGTGAGAATCAGTACAGTGAACAGCGTTGGTCATGCAGGAAATAGCTCTTTAATTCTCTGTCTCAACAGAACATCACTGAAGCTTTCATGAGGATTATTTTGTTTATTTTGATGAAATGCAGAAAACTATTTTTATTGCTTTCTCACATTCCCCCGCTAACCAAGAGTAACAAAGTACTTTTGGAGAACTTATTTTCCCGTGAATCACTTCATCGTGTGGTCACTCAAATCCGCCAGGGCACATGAAACATGTATCCTGAATATTTTGCAGCTTTTTAAAATACAGAAAGTCAGTGGTTGTTTGACCTTTAGACTTCTTCTTGACATGTTTATTTATGAAATCTTTTGATTCCTTTGAAATCTCTCAGTAGGCATTGTTTAGAGAACAACTTTTCGAACTTAATAATGGCGGTTGCTGAATAAAATGTTTCGAAGAGTGGTCAGAATTATCCATCATAAATAAATTATCTGGCATTTTTAAAGATAATATACTACTGAATAACCGATGGAACGCAGTTCCAGAAATCTGTGGTTTGTTTTGATATGTTTGCCCTGGGATTATCATTTTATGTTATTCTTTGAATCACTGTGAAAATGTAACTTTGACAACTATGGAAAATGCAGAAATTATGCATACATTTTTAGATTTTAAATACAGTCGATGAAGCAATCTACATTCAGTAACTTTTGACCATACTTTGTGTCTGTTTATGCAATAGTGGGTGAAACTGATGGATGTAAGTACCTGTCATCAATGCATTTCTTTAGTTCTCAACTTCAAAAATAGCTTATCCAAACTTAAATGTTGTGAACAGGAAGGAACCTGCTCACTTCACTGACTCTAACATAAGCCATCACTGGGAACAAAACTAACACATTGGAAGTTATGTATAAAAATGGGAGTTGGGAACTTGTTTAAATGAGTAAGCAAGTTGTGATCAAATGTTCCTCAGTTCTTAAACCACACAGTCTTTTCAAAAGATGCTTAACTTGGGAAGATTACTTTTTGGAGTTTTTCAAATCCTTATAATGGCCATATTAAACCACTGAAAAGTGCCTCTTCAGCAATTCATATCTCATAATATCCAAATAATATGGAGCTGGGACTTGTCTTTTCTTGAGTTCTCAAATACTAAAAAAATATTTTGATTAGCACACAATCCTTACAGTATGTGATTTTTTTTGTAGATCGGAGCTGATACATGTGCTTTGTTTCAGGGTTTACACAGTGTCAAAATCAGTGGCAAAAGCCAAAATAGGTAAGATGAAATGAAGCTGCCAAAACCCCTGGCATAGATTACATAAGTGAAAGAATACTCTGAGTCAATATCACCTCAAGAAAAACTTCAACACTAAAAAGGGAGGGGGAAAAAAAGAAAGGTCATCTGGTTTCCATTAAGAAGATAAAATGGTTCACTCTGAGCCTTTTACTGGCCGCTTTGTTACTGGGAGGCGTCCATACTGCTCTCTCCATCATCATCCAGTTGACACAACATTAAAGGCTTCAAACAGCCGCACAGGGTTCCTTAATCAAAAACTAATTGTAATAGATATTGAGGAGTGCTAACACTCTGACCGTTTGGCTGGTATCAGTGGTCCAAGGCTGGAGATACTATTAAACACAACAAAGGCATGATAGCTGAGACAGGGCATCGCAAGTGTGAAATACAACATGTGGCTGAAAAGGCACAGATACACAGATACTATAAAGCACTGGTCTAAGGCGAGCCTGTCAAGTCTGGTTATTTAGAAACAAAACAATGGATCTGGAAAATTCCTGAAAGTGGATACAGCAGAGGGATTTAAAATCACCAACAGCTAAGGAAAGGATACTGTGGCATGGTGCCAGACTGAGAAAATTAGGAACATGTCAGACAAGATGACATTTTGACGGTGCTTGTGTGTTTAGTATGTGTACGGCGTGCGGGCCAGTGACACAATATTTAATTTTGCAAATTAATTCTCATTAATTTGATTAGCTATTATCATTACCAATAACTCATCAAAGGCCTTTATTCCTATATATTAACCTTTCAGACACTCGTCCACTTAGCATATTAAACATCAGAGTCCAAATTCACGAACAAGGTGAGTGGAGCTTCTGTCTTCAAATGATACATGGTGCAACAGTCATTTTCTTGGACTGGCAAAACACAGACTTATCTCTTTCATCATGCCAATCCTTTTGACAAGTCTCATTCTTTTTCTATAGCTGAAGAAGTCGTTTGATAAACCTGTCCTGAAATGAATCTTAACAGACCTACAGAGGTCAGCAGTGTAACGCTGGGCAGCGAGTAAATAGAGCCAGCTGTTTGAAGAAATCAAACCTGCTTTTCGGGTTTAGAAAATGGTCTGAAATTAACTCTATATCTATCTATCTATTGTACCGGATGATTTCACACCCGACGAGATAGAATCAGTGCTTGTTTTTGTGGGGTACTTTGCATATTCCATGTCTGACTATCATGCAGGTGATGAAAACTTTGAGTATGGGACATGAACTCAAACACCTGCAAATAATGTTCACCTTTTTACCCCATTATTCACCGCATTATTCCCTAGTCCCAACCAAAAATGTTAATTCCCCAAACTTAATCAAACCATAATAATTATTTAAATGTCGTAACCATAATTGTTCCATAAACCTAATCTTGACTATTGTCAAAAGCAATAGGTTTAAAAGACTCTGGAGTTGGACTAAAAACGCAAAAAGAAAACTTATTCTTATTCTGAAGTTTTGCAGAAAAGTTGTTCCCGACATGGTGCCGGAGTACTTGATGTAAAATTACAGCAACATGACAAAAAACTGCAACTATGTGTGAATACTTTTCAGGGAGGGTATATGCACAGGCACACTTATAGATCCTACCAGGTGTGTCTCTGTGTGTGTGTGTGTGTGTGTGTGTGTGTGTGTGTGTGTGTGTGTGTGTGTGTGTGTGTGTGTGTGTGTGTGTGTGTGTGCGCGCGCACCAGTTTT
>VVHJ01026054.1:0-23781 GCA_015107715.1 Tylochromis polylepis
CTCATCTATGTTACACCCCGGCTCTGCTAGGCGTCAGGGGGGGTAACATAAATGAGTTCAGAGACGGGAGGCGCATGTTAAAAGGAAAACAAGGTTTATTATTAACAGAAAACCAATAGTGCTACATGTCACTAGGAACCTAGATAACGCAAATAAGCAAAGGAAATAGCCCTCATAGGGTCAAAATAACAAAAGCACACTAAACCCCATAAACAAGTAACTCAAAACCGGAGGCTCAAACGCAGCACTCTTAACAACAGCTCTAACAGTAGCAGTCACAACAAAAACGCTCTAAAGGAAGCGATCTACCCAGAGGCTCTAATGGCAGCAATGCAGAGGCAGGAGGAACGGCCAGCACAGTCAGTTCATATCGAAGCCTTCTCCCCAAGTGAACTCCTCAGCCTTTTATACTGCCAGGCACATGCGGGCCGCCGCGCCATTGGTCCCCAGCGTCCAGGATCCCTCAGCCAATGGGGTGCGTGGACTGGCACCCCCGAATTTGCATGTAGTTGGGCGGGCACAGGTCTCCAGCCAGCCAACCACCTGGGAGCTTTGGCACACTAGAATCTCCATACAGGCAGGCGGCCCATGGGAAACCAGGGGCCGTAACAAGTGCATTATTTTGTCATTGGTTGTAAGCCCCACTATGGCAGTTGTTCTAGTGAAAACTGTTTAGAGGGAGATCTGTTTCATATCAAGAGAAACTTTCATCATTTATGTAAGTGCTTTTGAAATTACATTCAGACCACATCACTGTACTATACATCAAAACATGGGAAAATACCTATAAAATGATTTGCATGGCTACAGAATTACAGCCCTCCCCAGCTAATATAACACACTACACTGTTAACCATCAAAGACAAACAAATGCATTATTTAATCATTAAAGAATGCGTTTTTTTCATGTCACACTTTACCACCTACATGAAACATTGCAGTGTGTGTTTTGTTCACATTCTTACCTCATTACCTGAAGTTGGAGCTGGAGGCTGTTATGGCAAAGACAGAATGAGAGAGCGCTACCCCTACCTGTCAAAATTGCACAAGGAAACATTGTAAACATCCCTTTTATGTGATTATGGGTGCTTGTTTGTAAATATTGACATAAACAACAGCAACAATAGGTAACAGAATGACGTACTGATATTGAAAGCAAACCTTTACGTGCTAAAATATCGCCTCTGCTGTAATAAATCTGCCTTCTGGAAGAAATGTTTAACTTGTCAGTTTCTGGTGGGTGTAGCAAAATTAATTAAACTGTCATCGTTTTAGATGTAATCTTGATACCATCTTCATCCTTTAATGTTAAATCAAAAACTTTGCTCAAAGAATACATAAAGATATAAAAGTGATGCTCATTCTTATGCAAATTACGGGAAAAAATGAAGGGCATTGAAAGGATAACACCTTTTAGGCAGAAATGTTCAAGCTGGGATGCCTATAGGCCTGAATTTACAGCTTTCTGACTATTGTCTTATTAATATACTGTATATACAGACCACGTTGTCTGTGTATACCTGTATGTAGTGTAATACAGTCAACTAGAGTTTACAGAAATGGTCCAAAAGAAAGAAAATGTCCAGTGAGCGGCAGTTCTTTGGATAAAAAAAATGCCTGGTTGTTGTCAGAGGTAAGAGGAGAATGACCAGACTGTTTCGAGCTGATAGTATCATAATTACCAAATGGTTGGACTCAAAAATGCTAACCCAGAGACGGGCAACAGTTTTAAAAGGCTGATTTACAGGAAGTTGAAATTCAACAGTACTAGGAAAAGCAAGAGGAATTTGTGCAGGTAAGTTTCTCTGATTACAGGAGCCAAAGCGGAAACAAGAGTTAGACTCAGCCATAGGTAAGCCTTCCAGAATTGCTCTTATTATTGGAAGCCAAGGTGTAAAGTGGACCACTTTGCTTTTTCCTATTAACAAGCTGGAAAGGAAGTGGTGACTAGCTGGAGGAATCCAGAGAGGGTTGAGATTGTGAGTGGCAGAGAGTGCCCAGGCAGGTAAGTTGTGACTGAGTATTCCTTAATAACAGGTAGCTGGCTTGCGATTACTAGTTAGAGTGACAACAGATTCAGGAATTCCACAATGATGCAGGAATGACCAAGGGAAACCTATCCTTCACTCCAGAGCAATTACTGGAAGCAGATGAAATAGTAAGGTTACTAAGTCATAGCATGTAGGAACCAATTACCACCATAGAGGCAACAACAATCTGGCAGAGAGTGGATGCACAAGCTGGTCTTTAAATACTGCTGCTTCAGTGATGAAGAGATGAGAGACAGGTCAGACTGAAGCAAAATAGAGGCTCCACCCCCAGCAAGAACTGCCAGCTCACGACTCCACCTGAGAGGAGAAAGAGAGGAAGTGAGAGAGAAGGAAAACCCCCTGGACTGGATGACAGAAGATAAGGTAGGAGTAATTATCACTGACTACAAGCAAGGTATGCAGAAGAGCATCTCTGGAAGCACAACATAATGAACCTTAAAGCAGCTACAACAGCAATAGACCACTCTGGGTGCCACGCCTGTCAGCCAAGAACAGGAAACTTAGGCTGCAAGTCTCATGGTTTTATCAAACTGGGACAAGAAGATGGAAAACGTTGCTGGGTTGGATGAGTCTTGGTTTTTACTGAGACATTTGGATCAGCATGGCTCAATCAGTATCAGTGGTTTAGGTGATGGTGTTGTAATGGTGTAGGAGATATTTTCTTAGCACACTTTGGGCATCTTAGTAGGAGTCTGTAATCATTTAGATGCTACAGCTCTTGAGTATTTTTGCTGACTACGTTCATCCCTTTGTCATCACAGTGTATCCAACTTCTATGGCAGGTTAACGTGAAACATCATAAATCCATTTATCAAATGGATTTCTTGAACAACACAATGAGTTATACTCAAACGACCTCCACAGTTACCAGATCTCAGTCCAGTAGAGCGTCTTTGTGGTGTAGATTGCACAATGGGTGTGCAGCCAACAAATCTGTAGAACTTGTGTGATATATTCATGTCAGTATGGACCAAAATATCTGAGGAACGTTTCCAGCACCTAGTTGAATCTATACCATGAAGAATTAAGACAGTTCTGAAGGCAAAAGGGGGTCCAACCCAGTACTAGTGTTCAGTGCAGTGGATATAGTGGCATCATTTATTGCAGTGTTGAGGAATATATACTAATAATGCATTTTTCCAGTTTATTACAAATATTAAATATGTGTCTGTCACTAAGGATTGCTCAACATGCAAAGAGGAGAGACGCGATCTCATGATGTTTTGCCACATTTCTGTTTTTCTTTGAGTTGTTATGTTGTGTTTTCACTGTCTCTTGCATCTTCTTTGTCTGTATCTCTCCCTGTTAGTCTTTATTTCTTTCATTTAGTTCTTGTATGTATATACAGTCCTGAGTCTCCTTTGTCAGTTGTTGACTGAATGCATTTTTTGCTTTCTGAGCTCTTAGTGTTCTGTTTCTTCTCCATGAGGATGCCCTGAGTTTTTATTCTCCTTTCTTGACCTTCCTAGTTATTAGCTAGACTTGATTTTGATCATCCTGCTCACCCTGCATCACCTTTTTGTTGCGCACCAGTATAATTTAAATCATCTTTGTTTACTTGTGCCAGTTGATTTCCAGTGTGTCAGCTTACAAATGTACACCAGCACTTAAGAAATAAGAATGTACATTCCACCTCTCTCAGCATGACTCTCAGCATGGGCTTCAGTAGTGTTAATGTAGCTTTCTCATTGGCACGACATTGGGGCAATGTCACTTACCTCCGCTTTTCTCTGTTTGTGTGATCTGACTGCGGAGGCATTTGGTAGCACGGACATTGTTTTCCTACTGAAAAGATGTAGCATTGATGTAGCTTACCGCTGCTTTGGCGACTTCCTACTTCTTTCTGTGCAATGTTCCTAATCCACACAAGTATCGCACCCAAACCATTGCTTTAAAATGCATCAAACATTCCTACATTATCCCATTTACATCCATGCTAATAATCTTTACATTAAGTAAACAAAGAAATATAACACCTTCGCCCTGACATCTTGCCCATGAACAACCTACAGCAGCACTACTGAAGAATGGAGGCAAAGCAGCACGATGCAACATAGAAACAACCCCTTCCAAATGTATAAACACACATCTTCGCTATGCATATAGACTATGTAGGCAATATGTTAATGCTCTGTGCAGGATAGACTGTGATTTACTGATCATGTTCCTCTGTAATGCCGACATCGCAGCGACAGCGTGTCACTCACATGCATCTCTGAAGCACAGCAGGTCAATGTCAGCTGTATAGGAGGTCATGATGGCGTTCCCCATGTGAATGGTATTATCTTCTTCTTCCTCCAGCATGTCCCTGCTACACACACAGACACACATTTATATATTGAATACCACTAAATACTTCAGACCAGAAGGAGTCTGGGACTTTTCTAGACTGAGAAATTGTGGTCAGTGTCCTTTTATACAATGGCCCTGAGAGGTCAAATGCACTGCAACTTAAGAAAACAAATAGAAAAACGCTGCAAAGGCACACAAAACAACAGAAGCTTAATAAAGCACAACTGAAGTAGGAAAAACAGTGCAAAGTCTCACAACAATCTCACACTGCAGAAATGATTAGAAGGGATAATGCACACAATAATATAAACAACTAAGAGCAAACATGTAGCTACAGTATTATACAAATCATACAGTTAGAACACATTACTTTGCATCTTTTGCTCCCTCACAACAGCAACAAATCCTCCGCTTCTTTCTTTTAAGTGCAGTCCTTTGCATGTTTTGGTTTCTGTTTTTAATGTCGCCACAAAATCACTTCGGCTGTGTTTTGTGAGCTTTTGTCTTTTGTTTTTACTTCTACTTCGCTTTTAGTCAACTTCTGTTGTATTTTGTGTGCTTTTGCAGCATTTTTCTATTTGTTAGTGCGTTCTGAAGTTGCAGTGCCTTTGACCTCTCAGGGCCTTTTATACTTTTGTACTCTTTCTAAACCTAAAATTAAGCTACCGTTTTCTTTTATTAATTAGTTAATTAATTTGCTTCCACTGAAAGGATTAAATGGTCTGCAGTGGTTTGAGAAATGCTGCCATTCTTGGGTGTATAAAATCCTCTCAAACATAATGAGATAAACTTTAAAAAGATGCCAGATGAAAAAAAAAAACTGGTTGCTTCTTATGATTTGGCCTTTAAAAGAAATCTTTGAAGTCGACAGGTGGCTAAACACAGTTAGCTGTAAGAGGACCAAAGTGTTTTAACAAAGTACACATGACAATTCAGACTTTAACCTTTTTCCTTTTCCTTTGAAACATTTTAAAAACCATTTGTGGATGTGGAAAATTTCAGAACACAACAGCAAAGCATGACTGAAGCAGTAACATCTATTTCCCAAACTTATCAGCCTCTGATTCACCTCTTCTATACCTTCCCTGTCACCATGGCAGCAGCAATAGGAAGCAGTTTGATAACTCTGTTGCTTTATCAGGGGAAAAAGAAGAAAAAAAGCCTGGCTGACATTTGGACTAAGATGGCTGATATATTGCTGCAGCTGACATTCATTTCACCTTTTTCATTCCACATGTTCATCTCTTTCTGTGTGTATTTTCACAGACCCATAATCAAACTGGGGACAGATATTTTGTGATAAAGCAATAGTGTGAATTCCTAGGTTCTCCTGTATTGTAATAAAGTGAAATTCTGTTTGTTCTGTTTCCCCCCCAAAAAAATAAAAATGTATAAAATGTACATAAAAACTGAACGAAGCATGATTTAAACTCTGTATTGGTTTAAAATGGTGACAGGTTTCAGAAAAGTTGGTATCTCCTCTCTAAAAAGGTTAGTGACACAAACGGTTATGGGGTGGGAAAAGAAATATCAGTTATACGTCTCTATGCCAGTCCTTGAAACTCTCTGGATTTCAGTATAGCAATAATATAAAAGAACATGGGTGGAGTTTGATGCCTGAGGAAGATCACGCTAATTTATGTTCAATTAAATTAGTCATGTTAAATGTGATAATTACTTGTGTTAAGCGAAATGATCATCCAGCAGTAGACGCTGATACAATGTGCCATGACTGTAGCTTCTGGGCATTTTATTTTCTTAGTCATAGCAGCAGGGATGGGCTGGCTCTAATTTAAACGCTTTAAAAACAGCATGAAAATTTCCCAGCAAAAAAGTGAGACGTGCACACAAGTATTGCTCACCATTTTGTTGGTTATCTCACAACACAGAAAATATTTCATAGAGTCCAGATTAAAAAGAAAAATATTTAAACAGTCAAGTTTGATCAGTGTTAGTTCAGAATAGAAATGAGTGGCCTAATGTGGGATTTTAAATAAGAGGAAAAATGTCCTGTCTGATTAAAACGTACCAGTAAATGGAAGAATACTTTTGGCTTTAGTCCGACCCTCCTACCAGGACTGTCAGTCGTTGTAATTGAGGCTCATTACTAATGATTTGGTGTACTTTTTATTTGGCCTTTTTTACACATCTCTACTGTTTGCTTTCAAAGCAAAACCACCCTACAGGGAGATCTTCAAAGAGAGACCAAGAGAATATATACTTGAATTGCAATAACAAAGAAAAGTGCTGGTGACTACAAAGGAACCACATTAAAATTTAGCCATGTGAAAAAGTAAGGACACCCCTTTATTCAGCAGCTTAAAGAACAACCTTTAGTAGCAATAACTGAAAGTCATTGTTTTCTGTATCACTTTATCAGTGTCTCACATCATTGCAGAATTTCTGGACCACTCCTTTTTTAAATGTTAGAGATTTGCAGGTATTCATTTATGTAAAGATCTCTTAAGGCCTTCTCACAGCACTTCAGTCAGGTGAGGTCTGGACTTTGACTGGGTCATTGCAAAACATTGATTCTTTTCTTTTTCAGCCATTCTGTTGTAGATTTGCTGCTGCAGTGTGATCATTATCTTTGCATGACCAAATTTAAATTTTAGCTGTAAAATACTAGATATCGATATCAAGTATACTGTAGTATACCAGGGACTTCACGGATGAGTCAATGACTGCAAGGTGCCGAGGTCCTGTGGCTCAAAACAATCTTAAATCATCACCCCTGCACCACTGTACTTGACAGTTGGTATGAGATGTTGATATGCTGTTTGGTTTTCTCCAAATATGATGCTTTGTCTCTCCATCTCCACTTTGGTCTCATCTGTCCAAAGGACATTGTTTCAAAAGTCTTGTGCAAACCCGAATTGTTCTGTCATGGGGGTTTTTTTGTTTTTGTTTTTGTTTTGTTTTTTTATTTTAGAGAGAAGAGGGTTTTTCCAGCCTGGCATTCCTTCCAAACAAGCCATACTTTTTGGGGGGTCTTTTTGTATTGTACTTATGTTGGGGTGAATCTGCGGGGACTTCCAGCCCTGGGAAGACAGTGGCATCGTGTTAACACACACCAGACTACTCTAGACCAGAAAACTGCCAAAACCTCAGCTTTTATAGAGGTATTTACACTTGATGATACACTAAGTAAAGCTTGTTCTTCAGCTATGAAAATACTGTAAACAGTTTAAAAACTGCTCAGTTTAAATGGTTATCAGTAAGTTACATTTTAAAGTAACTATTTTAATTGCTTTGAAGTAATTAAAATAGTTACATGACTGATGGAGTAAAAACAACCTTCATACCGATGGGTACCAGTCACTCTCTGTGTTCAGCTTGTGTATTGCACTGTGACCTAATTCCACACAACACACTGAAACTGCTCTTGTTTGCTCACATTGGAAAATTATTAACATAAAATATACTCAAAGATGTACAAAGGCATGCATAATTTGCTGAATTCCTGGGTGTTCCATTAAACACAGGTGATGGAAAAAGAAGTTAACTAAGAGTTATCATTTTGTGTGGCCTGCTGAAATGAAATGAACTGTCTACAGTTTGTCTGAATGTGAAACTGGTTCATTAACTGAAAAAAAAAAAATCATCAAGCACCCATTTCAAAAACATTATCATCTTAAAAGGTTTGTAAAATTAGAAGGTTTTAAGTGCTAAGTTAAATTAAGTATTAAATTTACACGCAAAATGCAAATGACTGCACCATGATCACAAACCCTGTCCAAAAACACTTGAGACGTTTGTGTAAAATGTCTATAAAAAAACTTAATGAAAGGATGTGCAGAGCTCATAAATCCACATTTTATTCACAACAGAACACAGAAAACATGAAATGTTTAATCTAAGACCGTTGCAAAGACTTTGAATATCTCATCTTCTACAGTACATAATGTCATTAAGAGTTGATGAATGTGCTCAAGGGACAAGGCTTAAACTTCAAAACTGGATGCCAGGGATTGTTGGACCCTTAGCCAACACTAAATTAAAAATAGCCATGATTCTGTCATGGGAATGACTGAATAAGCTCAGCAAAACTTCAAAAAACAAACAAACATTGTAATGCAATACAAAAACTTCAATTAAAGCGCTATCATAAAGAGCTCATGTGTGAACATGATGAATGAAGGGTGTGATATTCTCCTGGTCAAAGCTCATTTTAAAGGGATTGAGGCAAAGTGAAAAACTATTCTGAGCTCAAATGAATCCAAATTTTTTAATTCTATTTGAAAAAAAATGGACACCATGTTCCCTGGACTAAAGAGAAGAAGGACCATCTTGATTGTTATCAGTGTTCGGGTCAATATTCTGCATCACTGATGGTATGGGGATGCATTAGGGCCTATGGAAATTGCACTTTGCACATTTGGGAAGATGAGTTATATACATGCTTCAGAGTAACACATGCTCCAGTCTTTTTCAGGGAAGTCATTGCATATTTCAGCAAGACAATGCTAAATGGCAAACTGCATCTATCACAACAGCATGGCATCGTAGTAGAAAACATTCAGTCCATCATTAAAAAAAATTTACAAGGAAGAAGACCCAGGTATGTTGAGCAGCTATATCACTGTACCAGACTAAAGTGGGACAATATCCCTCTTGTGGATGTGTTGCTACCATTAAATTAGAAAGAAGCTAATATTTTTCTAAAAAATGTATATTTTCTTAAACATTTGAAAAACAAACATATTAAACATTTTTTTCATGTTATTTTGTAAATAAAGATGAAGGCGATAATCAGCTTTCAAATGCTGATTTGACACAGCTATAGTTTAAATTGGGGTTAAGCCCAATGTAAATGCCATTTTTTTCTGTTTTAGAATTAAGTGACTTTTGAACTAAGTTGAGTTTCATTAAAGCTTCCAGAGAAGCACCCTGCTGTTTGACCATCTCTTCACTCCCATCTGTGTGTGTGTCTGCAGTAGAATCTAAGCATTTTAAGAAATGATTTAAAGCATGATGCAAATATAGCTGGTGCAAGCTCTTCAAGCAGAGCATTCTTGCCGTTTTTTCACCTACTTTACTGCACATGTCAATTTGAAACCAAACAGATAGCTTTTTGCTCAGAGGGAATTTTGTCTTCATTAGACAGCTGCAAGGAAGGAGTATGACATATGATCTCCAAGCTTAATGCAAGATAGCACACTTAACGTCAAGAGTGTGTGTACTCCGTTTGAAATTATTATTACAACAGATTTTCTTTTGTAATAAAAACACAAAGTGAAAAGGCCACCAAAGCTAAGTGTGTCAGCAACTGAGCCTTCAGTGTTCTGAGTCATGAAGCATGCTCTAGCTAAAACATCTCTCTACTTTCACTGGTGACCCTTCTTGAGCTCAAACACTTCATGAGCCACAAACTGTAGACCTCTGCTCCCAGACCTAGCATCTACTCTCTTCTCTTTAATCTTACCAGGTTCCATCACTGTTATCTACATGGTATCATTCACTGGAAATAAAGCTCTTTGCAGTGTGTGTTTTCCCAGTTTGTTTAAAGAGAAAAAAATCCCCTTAAGCTATGTCGGCACAAAACAGCACTCAGTATTCATCTTACAGAGACTTACCGAATAACTCTCCATTATTCTAAATTCCCATTTGTCAGTGTAAATTTTGATGTGGTCAAAGGTTCATTCGTTTATTTGAAACCTCTTTGTCAGTTGGAAGCACAGAACTTGTGGTAAACATCATTAAGAGTTTTATTCTCAACTTACAACATATATTTAAAAACTTTCTTTTCTACTTAGATCTGGCTGAACCTTCTTGAACAAAGCCAACTGACTAACTTTTGCTCTGATTGTAAGATAACTCTGGCTTCAGCCTGAAGACCTGGCAGTTCTCTTCAAATTTTTTCTATGCACGTTTCCAATGACTGATTTTCATTTAATGTTTTTCAGACTTTGTAATGTTCATGTTTAAAGTTCTGCAGCTGGGAACACGTTATAGGGAGATCATTAGTGCAGATGAATTAGGAATTATAATTAGGAAGTGAAACATAACAGCTACCTGTCTGTTCCAGTGCCTAAAGTCTTAATTTCTTCTATTAAAGCTGAGGATAATAAATTGTATATATCCAGTTTCTTACATTAAATTGTCTTGTTCCTGGTTAGTCTATTGTGCATTCTTTCACTGGTAACAAACATGTGTCCTTTGCTTCCTTCGGTGCACATCTAGGCTCAATTCTAGGGCCTATAGTTTAGTACAGTATATAAAATGACATTTGCTTCCAGTACTACTACTACTACTACTTTTCCTTTTAGTTCTTCCATTTTGATGTAGCCACAGTGCATCACCTTCCTCCATCTCACTCTATATCTTGCATCCTCTTCTGTCACACCAACCCTCTGCGTGTTCTCCTTTATTATATTGGAAAATCTTCTCTGTGGTTTTGTTATTTTCCTCCTGCCTGTTAGCTCCATTTTCGACATCCTTTGTCCAATATATCGACCATCCTTCCGCTGCACATGGCCAAACCAGCTCAGCCTTGCTTCTCTAATTTTGTCTCCAAACTGTTCAACCTGAGCTGTCCCTCTGATATACTCCTTTCTAATTTTGTCCTTCCTGGTCACTCCCAACAAAAATTCAGCATCTCCAACTCTGCATCCAGTCTTTTTGTCAACTGCATCCAAACCTTGTCATAGCAGGTCTCACTACCATCTTGTGAACCTTTCACTCTTGCTGCTATCCTTCTGTCACAAATTACTCCTGACACTTATCTCTATCACTCCACCCTTCAAGCACTCCCTTCTTCACCTCCCTTGTGCACTGTCTGTTGCTTTGGATGGTTGATCCCGGGTCTTTAAATTCATCCACCTTTATTACATCTACTCCTTACATCTTCACACGCATGCATTCTGTCTTGTTTCAACTGACTTTCATTCCTTTTCTCTCCAGAGCATACTTCCACCCATCTAGGCTGTCTTCCACCTGCTCACTACAGATCACATATCATCTGCAAATATCATAATCCATGGAGATTCCTGCCTGACCTCATCTGTCAACCTGTCTATCACCACTGCAAACAAGCAGGGTCTCAGAGCAGATCCCTGATGTAATCCTACTTCCACCTTGAACCCATCAGTCACTCCAACCACACACCTCACCACTGTCTCGCTGCCCTCATATGGGATCTGCACTACCCCTTAATCCTGACTTCCTCGTCCAGTACCACAGTTCCTCTCTTGGCATCCCATCATATACCTTCTCTTGATAAAGCTACAAAACATGGTGCAAAGAGGTTTCTCTATACTTCTACATCAATATTGTCAAAGTAAACATCACATCTGTAGTGCTCTTTTTCAGCATGAAGCTATACTGCTGCTCACTGACCTTGTCACCTCTCTTCTTAACCTAGCTTCATGATATGTTTCATCAACTTTATCACCCTGTAGTTTCCACAGCTCTTCCCTTGTTCTCGAAAATCAGCACTGGTACACTTCTCTATTCCTCAGGCATCCTCTCACTCTCCAAGATTGTGTTAAACTATCTGTTTAAAGGTTAAGTCACCTACCCTCCCTTTTAGATATCTCCATACTGCCACACATACTTTATCTGGATCAAACTCTTATTCCACTCTTCAGCTTCTTCATAGCTTTCTGTCAGTGTGAATGTTGGCGTGTGTGTGTGTGTTTCTATCTACTTTCATTTCAGAAGCAAAGCCTCCCTAGACTCCCACGCTTCTCCACCTGCACAACTGTAAGCAATCTGATAATCACTCACCTGTGTGCAATCCTGTGATTAGTCACCTCCTACCTAAGGCTGGAGATTCCACTCAGTTGATGTCAGATTGTGATGCCTACAGTGCTAGTGTTGGCCTGCTCCTCATGCTGTTTTGTGGACTTCCAGTAACCATTGCTCGAGTCCAGTTTGTGTTCATTTCTTAACACCAAGTCTCTCTTCTTTCCTCTGCTCAGAGGATACACCAGATACTTTCTTTACAGTTTCCTTCACCATTTCCACCATGCTTTCCCAGGCATCTGGTAATCCTGTCTCAACTCCTCCCTGAGCTCTGTACTGCATTCTTCCTTGTTCATCTTCCACCATTTAATCCTTGCCTCTGCCTTCACTCATTTCCTGTTCTTGACTTCCAAAGCCATCCTATAGACTAACATCCAATGCTGCCTAGATACATCCCCCCTTGGCCCCCACCTTGCACCTATCTTTTGTAGACTACACATTCTGCATTAGGTATAGTCCACCTGTGTGCAAACTTTCTGTAAAACCTACGGATATATTTAGCTCATACCATGTCCCTTTCACTGCTTTTTTTTTTTTTTTTTTCTGTGTTTGGGCCTACCAAGCAGCTCATGATGGCCTTCCTGTGATTAAGCTGGTTGACAGCAAGCCTATTATAATACAGTCATTTTGTTTTTGTTATGCTCAGACAATTAATCATCTCCGCTGTTTTTGCTGCTATTCCTTTTGATATATGCTACAAGTCCTGCATCCTGCAGTGCTGACTGCAGCCTATACTGCATCCATGATGGAGCAGAGGCTTGTTACGGTAGGTCATAAATCCCAGCTCGGTGTTTGTTATTGCAGCCTGTCTTGAGAAGTGATGGATTAGTCGATGCAGTTTTAAAACAAAAAACTCATTGATTTTCTTTTTCTATCAGGTTAACAATATCATATGAACTTCAGTAGCCTTCTGTGAAGATTTGAGATGGAAATTTTACACTGATTTTCTTTTTTTTTTAAATTCTGTAATAGATTGACACCCTATCTACGGTGTATCTCTGACCCAGTGAAAGTTAGGATAGACTCCAGCTCCTGTGTGACCCTGAATTGGACACATTCAAACCTCTTCCCCTAACTGACCCCTAACTATGGACACTGGTTAAATGTAATATTGGTCAAATACTACAATTATGTAAGACACTGTTTGAGTTACCAGTGTCTGCCCTAACAATATGAAGATATAGAAGTATTGTGCATTTCAAACAACAAATATCCTTTTATTGGTCCCCAAAGGTGATTTAAGAAGCTATTGTATATTTGAGGGAAAATGCATGTATGTTCATGAGATTTCAATTACAATATGACCGGTCTTTCAGTGACCTTTACAAACGTCATGCATCAATGAAGATCCAGGAATAATATGCTCTGCAAAGCACCAGTGACTGTTTAGATGCTCGGCCCACTGAGCTGTGCCAACCTCAAAACCTCAAACAGCTTTATGATATTTGTCTCATCGGGGTGCTGTTGATCACACGTGAGTTTTTGTGTGGCTGCTGTATAAATAGTCCCTCCTCTACGTCGCATTATAAATACAAGAACAGCTGTGTTTCAATGCATCCACAAAGGCAAAAAAAGATTGTGCAAAAGTGACTTTGCATGGCCGTGGTACTTACAATTTCAACCTG
Source organism: Tylochromis polylepis (assembly GCA_015107715.1). NCBI lineage: Eukaryota > Metazoa > Chordata > Actinopteri > Cichliformes > Cichlidae > Tylochromis > Tylochromis polylepis. The sequence goes on from VVHJ01026054.1 coordinate 13,715, forward strand.
ACTTAGCCACCTGTTAATCACTGTCATGCTGCTATTCAGCTTACTTTAAATAATTAAGGGCCCTGCTTGATGTGGACTTGCACACATAACCTTCTGCTGCATGATTCATATACTTTAAGATAAACAAGAATGAGTAATGCTTACAGCAGATGTTTGCCTTTAAAAACAGTTTGCTGATTTGCCTGTTGTGACTTTGCATTAGTTGTTTGGAGCGAGAGTGGTTTGGATTTTTTACTTTAAGAAAAACGGCTTTTTTGCCTGTAACAAAAAAGCAGGTGTACAACTGAGTTATGTGGGGAGGCAGCAGAAATGCAGTGAGCACAGCATTTATTTATGCAAGGATGCTTGTGAGAACCAAATATGGCAAGATTCAGTTTAATGTCAGGTTCCAACCTGTGATTGCACATTAGCTTGAGAGACTGCTGCTCTCTGGCACTGTAATTACCTACAGTAAGTGTCTTCAGCCAAGAGAATGGCAGCCAGCATAGGCAGGGGGTGGACTTTGCTTCAATTAGTCTGCTCTGTTTCATCTACTCTCTCTTCAAAGACATCACTAGAAGGGAGATGGGTGTTTGTCCTGCATACAGCTGGTGGGCCTGTCCTCTCCTTGACACCATGGAGAAATGGCACAGAATACAACAGGCAGCAGTCAAAAGCTTTCTTTGAAGTAAAAGCTTTCATTTTGAAGTATGGCGGTGCTCTACAGTCAAATGTGTGAGTTGCAAACAAATTGTATGCTGTCTGATCTGATGAAGAAACTGAGCAACACCACCTGTGACAGCAACATCTGATAGAGGTCTGATAGCTGACAGCTTATGATAAGTCACTCATAAATGATGTGCTTTATTGTCTTCACTGGTTATTTGTGTTGGTGCTAGTAACACTTTTGGTCTAGCAAAAACATCTGCACGTGTTTAACAGTGCATTTGAGTATTTTATCTGTTATGGAAAGCTCAGGCTTCAGTCACACAAGCCTAGATTGGTTTGTCATCTCCCCCAACAGCCACCAGTGACTACAAACAAAATGTGTGTTCCCTGACCGGTTGGCAAGTGGTTGATGGAGGTTGCTAGCAATTGCTAGGTGAAATCACGTGCAAACATGGTTTGCATGTTTGCCACTTCAGAAACATGTTGGTTGTGTTAAAGGATTAAGGATTAAAAGGTTTATTATTCGTCATATACATAGTCATACAATTACAACATGCAGTGAAAATTGACGTGTCCAAAGGAGGGGGGAGGACAGGCTGCAGACGTAGCTGCGCCACAGGCCATCATTGGGTGGTAAGGCCATCATTTTCTTTGAAGGAAAATGGTCACAGTTTTCACACTTTTTCAACTCCTTGTCTGTAGACAAGCTGGCAAACTAAGGCAATCTTAAGGAGGTTTTAAGTGCAGCACCTTATACTTCTTTGAAACCAATACCTCTTTTCCACAAGTACCTACTTGTCTCAACTCAGATTCGATCATTTTCCATTATAATTGAGTACCAGCTCAGTGAGCGTGGGGTCGTTATAGTAACACAGTCGAAAGTCCTGTGACGTAATTTGCATGTGACACAAACACAACGCAACAATTGAGGACATCGAGGCAATGGTATACTTGCTGCTTGGTCTATGGCTCGTTTGGAACCCTGGCTGAGCAGGTACTAAAAAAGTACCTGGTACCAGGTACTACCACTTAATGGAATACCCTAAAAATTCATGTCGAGTCAAGCCGAGCCAAGTAGGTACCAGTGGAAAAGAGGCTCAATAACACCTTGTAACTGCCTGCAACCATTTGCCAACTCTTCAGTTAACATTTTTCAAGCAACTGGTTGCTGTATGACTGTCTAGACCTGTATCACTGAGGATAAGTGGTTGCCTGGAGGTCTCCACTAAGTGGTCTCGAGATTTGTGTGACTGGATCTTTCACCATCCATTTTACAGCAAGACAGCAACCTCCAACAACATAGTGACTGGTGGTTGTCAGGGGGTCACCAACTAGTCTCTAGGCCTGTATGACTGAGCTCTAACAAATTCTCTTTGCGCAATATAGTCAGACAAAGAAAAACACATTCATCATATTCAGATGCCAGATACAGAAGGACATTATTACAGAAAATCTACAGTACTGTTTTGCTAGCGCTGTTCTCAAGAAGTTACTTAGCCTGACCTCTCTGGAGCAGCTATACACAGTCATGTACTAGCCCTAAAACAGAGACTGAACCACCTGCAGGTCTCCGCTCTCTGTGTGTCCACTTCATCATGTTCCAATCCACCACAAGCAATACACTGTTATAAAAGCTCAGGCAGGGTAAAAGGCAGAACTGTCATCATGACGAGGCACCAGGGTGTCAAAAAGGCTAGCAGCACTACAGGCAAGGTCTGCCAGTGCTATATGGGTGACAGTCAGATCAGGACAAAGATACAAAAAGCCCTTCGTGGAAAAAAAAAACAAACTACCAGAGAACAGAAAGAAAATGTCAAGTAGGAAACCTATATCAGGTAAGGTTTTTACATAGAAATACAAGTCTTTGTCACCCACTGCGGTGCTGCTTCCATTTGTGGACAAAAGAAAGGAAACACAAAAAATGTATAGCACATTTTTATGTTTTATGTATGTTTTATAACTCTTCTATTATTTTGTATTCATGAAAGTGACCAGATTTGCATTCTTTTTGTGCAATGTAATAACATGAATAGGTATAAATAAATTGAACATGTCTACTTTCATAAGAAAATCACTTTATGAGAGAAAAGTCAGAAAGCATATATAAATGAAACAAACATTTACTGCTTGAGGCAGAAAGAAAGGCTTTTTTTGTTTCTTTTCCCTATGTGAATATGAGGATCAGAGACCCGTTCCTAAAATGTTCACTAATGTCACCTATTTTAAATATTTCACTCTGTTGTCATAGTTTGATGGCTGTTACATTTTTCAAACGGAGATCCAAATCCCACTTTATGTTTTAATTTTTAAAGTTCAGCAAGCATGTCGTTTGCTAATTTCCAAGTGAGCATCAAAATCAGGCCAGTTTAAACACTGCAATCAGTTGATTTCCTCCTGGAGCTTTGGAGGTGTCCATGGTGAGCAAGCATAGGACGTCACATTGGTGAAATCCACAAAGTTGTACATTTATAAGTTGCTTCCACAGTGATGTCATACAAAAGAGCAAATATGCAGCACCTAAAGTCAAGTGTATATCAGCTGCGTTGCAGTATCTCATTTATATCACCGTTTTCTCTTAAATTGGGACATTGTTCACAAACTATAGAGCTTGTGAATCGCACTGCATTCTGGGTAGTCACCACCTAATGTTTGATTTTTTTTTTTTTTCCTCTTTGTTTTGTTCCACTTCTGATTCCTGAGTTCTGCATTTGGGTCGGCATCCTGCCCGTAACACAGCACTCCATGACAGTGTTCTAGTGCAGCAGCAGGAGCTTGTAGTCTAGAGGCAGACACAATGACTTCTGTTTGTCTGAGATGTAACGATGATACCCAGTCATGCTCACACAGTTGCATTTCCTAAACAATTTTTTCCAAAATAAAAGCATTAAGATTTTCTTTGATTCTTGCTGAGCTGCTGTGAAGCTACACCCAAGATAACTAACACATCTAAGATGTGTAATGTAATGAAAACAGCCCTACGACATGTAAACAGTTAACTCTGTTATAATTATAAGTTACCATTATGACAATGCCGCAATGAAATTAATATATTTTCCCTAATGTTATTGAAGAAAAGTGGTAAAACTCTTGCTATATTCCATAAAGGCCTCCATGCTTCCATCGTGTCACAGCAGCTCATCATTTTGATGAATTTATGATGTCCACAATTTAACTATGTGTGAACAAAGGTCACATAATGCATTGAATTGGTGTCATCATAATCCCGAGAGCTGTGTTTCAACTATCATTACTTTATGGTGTAGAGTTACATAATCCAGGCACTCAAATTTACCCAAAAATCAACCCTTGCTGTGCTTCCAAAATTTACATAATTGCATATGTACACAAACACTATAATGTTACACAAATCGTATCATTCAGATCCAAGATATGTCTTGCTATCTAACATGGACTACTCTCTTTCTCTGTCTCATGTTGAATATAAGAGAAGCAGTGACACGCACCAAATAGGAGTTACAAACTCTGTTGAATACGCTGAGTATACACAAATACATCATTTAAACTATGCTAAATTCATTGCCTAACATAACTTAAGAGATCAGCAACCCAGTGCCAAGCCTGCAGAGATTAAACAATCACAATCTCATTTATGATGGTAACCTATGACTGTTGCCTGTAGTGATAATTTTCTATGGGTTAACAACCACAATAAAACCACTACTTCAGTGAAGTGACTAACACATGGAGCTAAATCCAGCCAAGCAGGACTCAGTGTGCAGTTTAACTACATCTTTACAGTGCACATGCAATAAAGCGACAGAAAGTGAAGAGGGTGTGAATTTACTCACCCTATTTAAAGAGGAAGGCCCTTCTCTTGTCTTTATCACCTAACCATGTAGCTGAATTTAAGCAGGATCACTGGATATTTTAGCTAGCCAGATGAGCTTTTATTTTAGTTTTTTTAAGGTTAACATGCTTGTAGTGGCTCATTAAATATGGATGACCAGCAAAATACCAGCTGAAGTTACACAGGTTACATTTTTACACCTTTTTCTGCATTATGTTAACCAAATATTAAAAAAAGAAGGAAAAAAAAATTCCGAATTTTTTGAAGAATTTCACCAATTCTTCGTCTCATGATTTTGAGCGTGGCACTGCTTTACTCATTCTATTTTACAGCCAAGTCCTCAGCGAGAAATGTGAAAAACAATAACTAACAAAAGAAAATTACCTAAACTGTTTCACCCTAATTGTGTTTCATTATTTTATTAAAACGACGAGTAATGTCTGAAAAAAAGAAGGAGGGACAGGGTTTCCTCGGCCTCCAGGAGAAAATGTCGCTGTCAGTTTTATTTAAGGAGGATTGTACCACTCATATCAAACGTCAGCAATGCAAGTCAAGTCAAAATACCTGCAACTTTATGATGTTTAACAACAAATGCAAAAGTTATACTTGAGAGAAAAAAACTGAAACACATACTGACACTTGACTGAAAAATAGCTGTTTTTCATGGTGCGTCTAAATTGTAAAGTGGTAGCAAGCCCATCCGTTTACTCATTTCAAAAACATCGCTGCAGGTACATACTGAATACACCACCCACACTGTTTTCGGGCTTTGTAAGCACTGACACCATCTGGCATTAAGCGAAGCACTCCGAGAAATATGGCTGCTGCGTGGATGCCTGACTGCCAAGGGCAGCCTAGGGCAAGTGCATTGGAACTGAAGATATGTTCACATGTCTAATAGATCGGCACAGTGCCAGGAATTTGACCATCCACCCAAGGCCATGGATGAGGGTCAGTGGAGTGAAAAGCTGAGATTTAGTCACCAAGTGGTGAAGTGTTAAGGGGGAACTGGGAAATCCATGCCATCAGCAAATGTATTTCCAGGTGTTGGTGGAATAAACAAAGCAGAGCCATGTTTTTGATTTCATTATTTTTTACTACAATTCCCTCTCTAATACAACCGCCAACTCATTTTGTGTTGATGGTTCACTTTAATGTCTAAACTCCTCTCCTGCAGGCTTGAGAAATTTGCATGCCAGGTACCAACTACTCCCCGCCACCCCCCAAGTCACAATCCCCTTAAAACTCGTTGCTCCCCCCCTCCCTTTGCCCCGTGCGCAGGTGACAAGCTAAAATGAGAGATAGCTCCATTTGCTTCCTATAGCTAATTGGATTAGTGCTTAAGGCACTACAATAATGGCTGAATTTAGAGAGGCAGGCGGAGAGAATGGGGGAGCTGAGTGGTAGAGCCAATTTTCCAGTGAAATGAGCTTTGCTTCAGGTAAAGAGAAAACTCCTGCAGAGAAATAGAGAAGCTCTGTGTTGGAAGATTTTATGCTTCCAGACGCAGTAATGTGTCACAGAATTTACATTCAGTGCATTACAAGAAGGAGCACACAGTGGTAAATGGCGTGTTTGTAGCAATGTCACAAATTAATTACATATTATGTATGTCCGTGGAGACTACTTCATTCTGATAAGCTGGAGGGTGTGTGGCAATTTTCCATAACAGTGCAGCTCTGACAGCACCCTCATCACTATTATAAAGGCATGTTCTAAAAAAATATTTAAACGTACCCTGTGGATTGGATAAAAAAATTGATGTTCAAAGGCCCAAGAAGAATGTTTAAAATGAGTTTTGCAGGTGCTGTATTAGAAATTCGGAAACACAGTAAAATAATACTTGTTTACATTCTTCATCGCCTTCACTGGTTTGTTTCTTGATAGAGTTCAAATAGCCTAAAAATGCCAGCAGGAATCAAATTTCTGAATGCTTGAAGAGCACACACGTGTGTCTGGAAGAGATGAAAACAAATCAGAGACCAGGTGAGAGTAAGGACACTGCTCCACAGTGCCGCTGTACCTTTAATTGCACAGGAAGGCAGGTGCAGTAATTTATTGAAACATGTAGAAACATGCATGGAAATACGGTATATAAGGCAAAAACAGAATTTGTACAATCCTGTCAAGCTTAAGAGTCAACATTTTATTCCCCAACACCATCTGAACTCTTTTACACAAGCTTCATTGTAATCTCATTCTCTCATAAGATGATCTTACATTGGGTCGATAATATTGATGTCTGGGCTCTGGGGAGGCCGGTCCATCACATATGATGCTCCACTGTGTGCTTTTCTATCCAGGTGTGCTTTTACTATGTTGTCAGTGTGTTTACGATCATTGCGATCATTGACATGCTGAAAAATGAAGTAAAAAAAAGAAAAAAATGAAGAAATGAAGAAATGTTGAATGAATGAATGAAATGTTCCCAATCAGATGCTTTTCAGAAGGGGGATCAAAATCTGACGGCACTTTTCTGTGTTCTTAATCCCATTGATTTTGACAAGATCTCCAACACCACTGACTGAAATGAAGCCCCAAACTATGACAGAGCCTCCACCGTGTTTTACAGATGGCTGTAGACACCACATTCATACACACTGACAATTTAAGCCAAATATTTCACATTTGGATTCATTACTCCATAACACCTGTTGCCACTGAGTTTCAGTCACATTTTATTGTCCTTCCTTTAAACTAGCTTCTTGAGAGCCATCTTTCCACTGAGACTATTTCTGATGAGTGAACAGTAGATGGTTTAACTGATCATCAGATGTATCTCTCAGGTCCTGTGTAAAGTCTTTGCAGATTTTTTTTCCCTATTTCTAAAAGACATGACTTTCAGATGATCCTGTTATAGTTTTTGTTAGGCCTGCCACTTCTTTAGTCCTCTGCTTCTACAGTTTCCTCAGATTTTTAAAGGCATACTGTACGCTTTTTGAGAATCCCTTTGTTGGTGCAAAAATATAGTTTTATCCCTGGCAAACTGGGTTATCTTTTGTATTTTTATAGGTTAAGTTGCTAGTAATAAAGTGTCTAAAGATACAATTTCAGATTTGTTTTTTGCTAAGTTGTCTGTTATGTGTAGACACAACACTGGTTCATCCCTTGAGTTAAATTCCTTTTTTATGCTTGACTGATTCATAGGTCAGTGTGAAGTGGCTTAACATAAAACAACCCTCACAACCAACAACACTGGAGTGAAAATAAATGAAAAAGCAGCCAATGCCTAAAGAGAAAGTTTAAAAGACCTTCAGAAAGCCTGGAGAGCTATCGCTCAAGACCACTTACAGAACATACAAACAAAATCCTGCTCCCTGGAAACTATAAAGAAAATGAGAGACAGCTCAAAACCAAATCCTGTGTTGTTTCATGTTTGACAAACTGAAGTACGTTTGTTTTTTCTCAGTATTTTTTGTCACTATACCCTGGGAATAAAACGAGGTGAGTCCAGCCGTTAATGTATTTCTATTGCAACATTTTCTCAGCCCAGCAGGCTGTGTTAGCAATAATCAGGGCACAGTGACAAAGGTAAAAAAAAACAGCATGCAATTTCAGAAAGTTCCAGGAAGTCTGTACAACAACCTATGTCTTAATTAGGTTGCTAGCATGAAATCTCACAATTCTCTGTCTTTCTACACCACACTGATGAATTTATGTCATTTTATTTAGTCTGCTATTTCGTTCACCTGCAGGATCCTTTCCTGGTTGTCTCATCGACACATTCTCAGTTCATCCTTCGTGACTTAAAGTAAACCTGCACAAAGCTGCATTAAACACTGGCGGTTCCAGATGGCAGCGAGAGGCCGGATGTTTGCAAAATGTGAATATGCAGAATTCATGTAACCAACCGGGAAATTCACACCGCACACTAATGTTTACTAATTAGCTTCTGATACTTCAGGCACGAGAACAGCAAAAGACTGGGCTTCGTCTTTGTTTAAAATAAAACCACCTTTTTTTTTTTCAGTTCCATGTAAATGAACATTTTTCAGTTTGTCATAGACTGGGATTCAAAATAGTTTGAAACAATTTTTAGCACATTGTATGAAAATTATGATAGAGTACACCATGCAAAATCCTATTTTTTGGTGTAGCAGGTGCAGGTTTTGCACCTGCTACAAATGTTAGAGATTATCATGCTATTATTAAAGGACACAAGGAAAGACATATTCCTGGGTACTGCCAACCACAGATCTCAGTGAGGTGGGAGGATAAAAGCCAGTGGGGGAGATTGTCACTCTATAGAGAAATGCACTATAGAGGCAGGCATTAATGATGATTATCAACTCTTCAGCAACTTGGCTCTTCTCAGAACTTATCTGTTTCCTATTTGTGGGTCAAAAGCATATTTAATTTGCAAATTGGTGTTGCAGTTCGTGATGAAGTGCCTAAACCCCTGACTCTAATGTGTTCCACTTTTTAACGCAGTGTTAGGATCAGTGATAATTATCCAGTCAGTGGGTCATGGTGTCCTGAAGTCTACCGCCAAAATGGATCAGACTTGACCAAACACTGTTAAAAGTATAATTCTTTATTTTGAGAATTGATATATTGAATTCTGATGGATATAATCACCAAAAACTCCACATAAGATAACTGTCTGAGGGTTGATGTGCCATATCACATTTAAAAAAAAGAGGATTTTTCACTTAAGAAGAAATTGTCATAGGCTTCCTTGCATGTAAACATACAAAAGCTCTGTATATGTACAAGGTAAAAATTCTTATAGAGCAATTTCCATTCGCCAAATCAGGACCGGATGTCATGTAGAGTGTGAATGGATTTCATATTTTACATTTACAGGGAATAAAGTGGACCAGAACCATCAGGCATCTTTGCTAATGAGTAAATAAATCTGACTGGCAATAATAATGTCAAGGAAATTTATTTTTCATGCACGGCTTCCTGGCTCTTCTTACAGCTCAGCCCACTGAGACGCTTAAATCAGAAAGTAATGTTACCTCAAGCACACACTCAACATGCAGAATTTTTCCTCTGAACCACTGAGGATGAATCCGTGTGTGCAGATGTTACTGTACTTACCATATACAGTGGGATGCAAAAGTTTGGGCAACCTTGTTAATAGTCATTATTTTCCTGTATAAATCGTTGGTTGTTACGATAAAAATGTCAGTTAAATATATCATATAGGAGACACACACAGTGATATTTGAGAAGTGAAATGAAGTTTATTGGATTTACAGAAAGTGTGCAATAATTGTTTAAACAAAATCAGGCAGGTGCATAAATTTGGGCACCACAAAAAAGAAATGAAATCAATATTTAGTAGATCCGCCTTTTGCAGAAATTACAGCCTCTAAACGCTTCCAGTAGGTTCCAGTGAGAGTCTGGATTGTGGTTGAAGGTATTTTGGACCATTCCTCTTTACAAAACATCTCTAGTTCATTCAGGTTTGATGGCTTCCGAGCATGGACAGCTCTCTTTAACTCACACCACAGATTTTCAATTATATTCAGGTCTGGGGACTGAGATGGCCATTCCAGAACGTTGTACTTGTTCCTCTGCATGAATGCCTTAGTGGATTTTGAGCAGTGTTTCGGGTCGTTGTCTTGTTGAAAGATCCAGCCCCGGCGCAGCTTCAGCTTTG
>VVHJ01026056.1:0-11996 GCA_015107715.1 Tylochromis polylepis
GAGACTGAAAAAAAAAAAAAAACATTAGAAAAAAAATCATTTTTTTCTTCCCTCACCTATGGTCACGAGCTGTGGGTAGTGACCGAAAGAACGAGATCGTGGATACAAGCAGTGGAAATGGGCTTCCTCCAAAGGGTGGCTGGCGTCTCCCTTAGAGATAGGGTGAGAAGTTCAGCCATCTGGGAGGGGCTCAGAGTAGAGCCGCTGCTCCTCCACATTGAAAGGAGCCAGTTGAGGTGGTTTGAGCATCTGACCAGGATGCCTCCTGAGCGCCTCCTGGGTGAGTTGTTCCGGGCATGTCCCACCGGGAGGAGGCCCCGGGGCAGACCCAGGACATGCTGGAGAGATTATATCTCTCGGCTGGCCTGGGAACGCCTCGGTGTTCCCCCGGACAAGCTGGAGGAGGTGGCTGGGGAGAGGGAGGTCTGGGCTTCTCTGCTTAGGCTGCCCCCCCCGCGACCCGGCCCCTGATAAGCAGAAGAAGATGGATGGATAATAATATGAATGATAAATTAAAATACAAAGATTAACAAGATGAGCCAGTCCATAGTGCTCCTCTTGGGAAAGCAAATGTGTTTGGCACAACAAATCATTCAGACCATAATTCTGCTTGCTACAACTACCAGACAGGGCAGGTGTTAAATAAATAAATAAATTATATACAGTGCCTTGAGACAACTGTTGGTGTTATTTGGTGATATGTAAACATAAGAAAATGCACCTAAGTCAAGGGGATGAACCAGTGTTGTGTTTACAAATAACACTAAATACAGAGGCAATAAGAAGAATAGCACACAAAAAGCATAAGCCACAGCCCATGGTGAATTTTTAACAATTAAATATTCATTAAAATTAAATATAGAATACTCTGCTAATCTAATCTTAAATGCATGAGCATAAATACTAACTAACATACTTCAAATCACTTTTATTTATATAGTGCATTTAAATCAACAGCAGTGCTTTCCAGGCAAATAGACTCACATAGACAAACTTAATAAAAATGAGAACCAAGCAAAAATTATAACAATGGTAAACAGTTTAAAAATTGTTATGGGATAAAATTATAAATGAAATAAAAAAATTGAAAAAAATTTGGGGAAAAAAATGAAAAACTTAAGATACATATATAGGTCACATCAAACAATAAAAACGTCAAAATAAAACGACAGTTGGATTTTGGAGTGTATGATTTTCTTAAATTGTTAGAAAGTGTGGCCACCAGAAGAAGTCCAATTCGACCTCCAGTCTGTGTGTGTAAAAATAAAGAAAAGAAAAAAAGAAGTATGGCATAAAAAAATTCTAAGTTCTCATATGTAGTATAAATACAGTGTAATATGCATCTGGATACAAGCTTATCTTTGTACTAGCAAATGTTTCAACTAAACCGTTTAAAGAGTAACAACCTATCATGGGATATATGACTCCACTTTCTTGGAAATGACTGGCATAAACAAGTGTCTGATGACTCTACTATAAAACTCACTGACAACAGACAAGAAGCAAAGGTCAGAAAAGGTTCCAGTTCAATTAAATTCAGTCTTATTTAAATTGCGCCAAATCACAACAACAGTTGCCTCAAGGCACTTTCTGCTGTAAGGTAAAGACCCAATAATAAAACAAAGAAAACAGAAAACCCCAACAATCATATGATTGTAACAAAGACAAGTTTTTTCGTGTGAGAACAGCTGGAAGGCCTCATGCTGTCCTTCTAACTGACCAACAAGAAGCAGGCACGTCCATGATTCTGTTCTTTCATGGCTCAACACCCACCAAAGGCACACACATGTGGTAACCAATTGTCTTGTCTCTTATCTCGGCTTACAGAAATTTACACTGATGTCTGTTTTCCAAACTGATCTGAAGAATCAGTTATCAGAAACCCTGACACTTATTTTTGAGGTGTCACTTTCAATTAACATTTAGTTTATTCATTTGCTCAGTATCCGGTTCAGCTTCTACGTTCATTCATTCAGGTGGGGATAAAGAGACGTATATGATGGAGGTGGTTCTTCCTGCTGAAACTGAGGCAGAGCAGTAGATCCTGGATATTGCACTGAGGGTGACGCGAACGCTGGACCTGAGCACTCATATGGTGGGGCACCTTGTGGCCACTGGTTAAAGGAAGTGAAGTCACTGTAGCTTGGAGCCCCAGCTGTTCCAGGTGGGTAAGGCCCCACAGCCTCACCAGGCTGAAAGCCAGCAAAACTGTAAGGAACGATGACCAGTGGAAACACAACCTCTGGATCAATGGCAAAACTAATGTCCAGATACACCTGGGAAACAGGTCAGTAATAGATTAGTAAAGATCTGAATCAAAGTGCAATGTATGAAACTACTGATTCAGCTGTTTGTCATGAATGTATCTGTTATTATGCACATTTTACACAGTATTTTGTATTAGTGGTAGTTTAATTGGGTGTTCTGCAGTTATTTTTCATATACATTTTTTAAGAGTTTAAGACATATATTTTCCGTCTCTATTACTTACCTGAAAATGTTTACAAACAAATGCAGTTTCATTTCTGAGGTAATGCGACATAACTATAACTTTGTTTCATACCTTGATGTAATATTCCGCTGAGATGATTTCACAGTTACCGAGGGTGATGACATCAACAGGAATCTTCACTTGGCAGGAGGGACTTTCCTCTGAGTTTGGATTTATATAGTCCCCGACCATTTTAAATAGAGTTTTCTCACTGGAACTAGAAGTGCTACCAGCACGGTACACCATTCTCTCCTGAAGTTTGAATTTGGGCCTCATCTGCTTGGAAGAGGAGTTGCAGATTTTGGCGACAACAGATAAAGTTTCACCTGTCAAAAGAAAATATTAACAATAAACTGCATTTTTAAATTTATTTACATTAGATTTTGCAACTTGAAAACACTTTACCTGGAAAACAAACTCCTTTGTTAATAGTAGCAGACATTTGGACCTGTCCCTTGGAGAGACCACTCATCTTTTTACTCACTGTACCAGATTGTGGACACTATAACAAAACATACAGACAAATATTTTCCAGGTCAACGTAATGCCTCACTGAATTGCATTTTAAAAGTTACAATACAGTTTCCAAGTATTAAATTTCTAACAACTTTTTGTAGTGTTTACCATTACTTGAGCAGTGTGTGGAAATGCCTTAGAAACAAACTTGATCTCTTTTTGTACTGTAGAAGGCCATCGCCAGCTCCTTGATATCTTTGCTGCAACCATGTAGACAATTTTTCCATGGCATCCTGTGAAGGATGAGGGCATATTCCTATAAAACAGAACCAGTGTATAATGCATTTATTTGTAAAAGCAAGCTATGACACAGTATTAATGCTTGCAGCCAGAAATTCCTACTTACCCTTCTGGGATTTTAAGCCTGAACTTAAAACAGTGGACCCCTTGGGGAAGTGAAGTGCCTGCAAGAGAAATATGATTAAACTTTCTGCAGAGACTTTTAAAAATGGCAGCACCTTCACAGAGGAAGACTGATATTTTTTACAATTTACTGCTGATCACTTAACTTAGTTCATATTCTTAAAATGTACTTACATGTCTTAGTCAAGACAAGTGTAATGGAAAGTTTCTTTTCTTATGTATTGATCACTTTAGTAATAGTAATATCACTTTCTCACTTAGTTATATGCACGTAGAATAGCATCACATCTGTGTCTTATGTTTCCACACACACAGTGAGGCCATTGTGTGAGGAGGTCAGAGACATCCAGGCACCTCATGTAAGAGGGTCGTAATTCTCTTTATCTTGGGAAGCAGATTTGAGATGTAAAGGTAGTGGCTGAGTGCACAGCAAAGTCGTAGTTCCCATGTGAGGAGGAAGGTTTTAAGGATGGGCTGAACTGAAGGTATAGAGCTACGTGATGTGCTGTGGAATTTCCTTTGTTTGTGTGTGTATAAAGAGATCAGGGCAGCGGCCCATCTTTAGAGACTGCTTAGGTGTTTGACCAGAGCGTTTCACCATATTGCAATATGTTATTAAACCCACTTCAAAGGATCCTCACCAGGTGTTTGCAGTTTATTTTAAAACTTCCATGACACAAGTTAAACTAGTTTATTTCCTTTTGTACTTGTTTTGTCACAATCCATAATACCACATTTAGATGTATTCCACATATTTTTATTCATTTATCATTATGTAAGTTAAGCTTGTGACATTTTAAAGTTTTAATATGGCAGACATCCTGAATGATCATAGGTAGGCAATGATAACTAATAATAGCTGCATTCTACTTTGGGGAGATTCTCATTTAATCCATGGGGTGTTTAATGTTTCTCCTATCAGCAAAAGATCATCTGGAAGAAGGGAAGTTGAGACAAATCCCTGGAAGGACTGTATCAGGAATGGTATCCACCATAAAATTCTGTCAAATCAAATATGTGGATACCTCTGCTGTGGTAACTCCTATGGTAAATAAAGCTTATGGCCCATACTAACTCGTATACTTTTAACAGAACTTACTGAAGCATCAGTAGTTACATCTTACTTTTTCTACAGTTAAACAATCAATACTCATGTATGTATGTACTGTTATTTGTGTTGTTTCTGCACACACCTTTCTAATCATTCTTAACTTCACAGAAAACTCTTTAAACAAACAAAAAAAATCATGGATCTTTAAAATGTATTTATCATATCGTAATGTCTTTAATATTATCTTTGCACATTGTTAATTCCTTTTATTTTCAAGACGGTCTGCTAGCTTCTAGCTAGAAACCATGGCAACCATGGATGTAACCAGCTTGGTAACCTGGCCATTACCAGGTCAGTAATATTTTTTTACTCCCAAAAAAAGACAATAAAGATTGACACTGAAGATGACTTTAACTTTGAAAAGACTCTATGGGAATTCTGCAAAATTATGGTCTATCCTACAGTGACTCTGACTGGGTTGTGTGTAGTGAGTTAGGATAATGCAAGACTCACAAGGAATGATAATTGAGAAGAGAGAATCAGAGGCACAGTGGGAGCAGAGCCACTGAGTAAGTAGCTTTTTGCTTTCAGCCATTTACATTTCAAGAGAAGGACGAATTCCATATTTTATTTAGTTTTATATACTCAGAAATACTAATTGCAGATATTTCTATATACACAGTTGCTCCTGCAAAAGACAGAAGCTATACAAAATGTCCTTTGAAGTTTTTGTAATTTCTGGTTGAAGGCTATTATAACTCTATGATATATGGTCTTAGGACTCTACTTTTAAGAGCTGTAGCCTTTTAGGAGGTAGCTTTGTCAAGCAAAGTGTATCACGTGTTGGTTGGTTTATCAGCAGAGCCAATTAAATGTTAATGTTATCTCTGGATGGTGGTGCATGAGATGAGCCCTCTTGTTCAATCAATTACAATATTGTAATTGATTGAATAAAATATATTTGGTGTCTCTGTATCGATAAAGCCACACAAAATATCAGAATATGATCCTATATATTGTAACGGACTGAATTACATGTTAATTTGACTGTTGTGTTATCAGTGTTATTGTGTTCAGAATTGCCAATCAGTTGTGGCATAGTTGCTCCACACCTGAAATAATATGATTTACTGAGTGTCCTTGAAGGTGTAATAGTCTAGAGGCTGTTAAGCCTGTCATTCATATCAGCTACCTATGACAGAGAGTCTGTAGGAGAGCATGCTTGTGGTTGGCTGAGAGTGTATAGGAGGTGGGAGTTATGGAGCGTGGGTTGCGTGTGCGGGGGAAAAAAGAGCGCTTGGAGAGGAGTGAGAAAGGGTTTGTTTTGATTCTTCAGAGAGCGCTTTTTCTGTTTTTGGCGTTGGCTACGGGCCACAGTTGCCTGTGTTACTGTTCGTAATGAACAGCCGGTAAACGGAATACCGACCGTCTCTGTCTTCTGTTGGAGGGACGCTACAATATGCCCCCCCCCGGTTAATAGTTTGGCAAAGTATGAAAACTGACAGGAACAGAGCCGAGAAGCGCACGGCAGACGTGAACACACGTCGCAACAAATGGTATAACCTACGGGGGAAAGTGCCACTTATACACACACACGGTGATCAAGGAGTGTAACAGAAGAGGGAACCTGTAAACTGTCACGACTGAAGTAGAAAAGAGGATCGAATTCAAACTAGTCACAAGACACGGAAGACAAATAACTAACAAAACAAAAAGGGAGAAACAGCGAAAGGCAGACAGGTGAATAGTTTTACACAAGAGGATTCAAGAAAGGATACGCAAACAATTAAGAGAATTACGCTCTAAAATAACCAAACATTCGAACAGTGGTGAAACGGTTAAAACGTCAGTCTTTCGTGCGTAAATTCTGCGCTAAATCATAAATCCAACCGCTGTGGAGACCCCTTGGGGAATGACAGCAGTTTAAAGCACCGTCTTTTATGGAACTAAGAACTAAACTTTTTAAGAAATGAATGAAAATTGAATTCTAGATAACAACCAAACTAGAAGCGCAAGAAAGGAATGATCATAATATACAAGAATTAATTAGAATAAAACTAAAAGAGACCAGTGATCATGACAAACTCACTATATTGTCATGGGGAGTGAAATGGCACCAAATAGTCCTGCTAGGAATGGCACAATAACAAACTGTGTCCAAGTTCTAAATGAATAAACCTTACCTTTAGCATTTTCCTCAACTAAATGTTCCGTCACTTTGAAATATCTCCTGTGATCACTGTACGATCTCTCGTCATCCCCACTTCCTTCTGACCAGTGTACGTTAGCGTCTCCTTTGGCCTTTACAGAAACGCTCTTGACTTTGACCGCTTTTGTCAGTATGAAACTAACTGTTCCAACTATAGTATCTCCTTCAGAAAAAGTATCGCTTTCGTTGATTGCTTCATAAGTCACATTAAAGTCCTTTATCGGAGACATCTCTGAGCTGTCGGCGAAACGCTTTTCTCAGCACTGACAAGCGGATCTAATGGGCGTGACAGGAGGCTCCGCCTACAGAGTGACGACAGTCACACTTTATTCACGGATTTTCATTCACATTTACTAATCTGAGAAACACTCACATGTTGCAAATGCTATTTGGGATCCATAACTCATAAACTAAATGCTGTTTGAAGAACGACTTTTCAGCCTTCCAACCCTTGTAACAGTACCACCTCATTCAAACTCCTTTTGATCAAAAGAAGTAGCCTGCTATGTTTGGGTGAGCAGCTAAAAACTCTGGATACAAAACTTTCCCCAATGGTTACAACAACAGTGCTAAGCATTGAACCACCGTGCTTCCCTCTGCTGCTTTTTTCTACTAGCTTTTGACTGAAGGGGTGGGATAGCTGGTTTAACTGGACTGAGTCCATCCCTGCCCATAGCTAAAACTGACTTGGTGTCAAAGCACTGTCTGCAAAGTGAAGAGTGAAAGATAATGGCTAAAAAAAATTCTGTAAGTGCAACATCAATTGACCAGTTAATTTAACCATCCATTTTCTTAACTGCCTGTCTGTGTCAGATTTGAAGAGGGTTGGAGGATCCAAACGGTCTAACCAACAATATGGGTAATTTCTTATTTGGAAAATTATTGAATCATTCCACTTTCATGAAGTGTATAATCACAATGAATAAGTTGGCGTAACTTAGTCAGTTAGTAAGTTGGCTCTAGTTTTCCTAAGGTAGCAAGTATTCTTTTTGTTTCATAAGTTCTGGGAACTAACTAGATTTTACAGTGTACTACCATCAAAACCAGTTCTATGGTCTCCCGTTGATCATGCTATAACACTTACTTTGGACTAAAAGAACTGATGTTTTTATTTTTTAAAAATGCAGTAATTTCTCTGCCACAGACTGTCCCACCAGTTTTCATAACTCATATCCTGTCTTTCTAGGTTCAAATCTCTTGGTCATATAAGATCTTTCTGTGTTGATTTCCAGTTACCTCCCAAAGTCCAGCTGCATACTTATTGTCCACATGTGTACCACACCTTTTGCTACATGATAGTAGGGAGAGGCTCCAGCCCCAGCCATTGAATTGCAAAAACTCTAAGAAAATTGATGGATGCTCTTATAAACTCTTGCACACAGACCCCTTCCCCACAATAAGATGGCGATTCAAGGAGGGGTCCTGTATCTATAAATAACTTTTTTTTTATTTGATTGTTGTGAGAGTGATTGTTATTGTCATAAAATGTATTAGAGATATGCTTATCAGTAGATGTAGGGCTAGTAACTTTCCATAATCTTTAAACTATGACTCAGCACTTTTCGTTAGCTGGAGATGTGCATTCCTGCACGTAGGACCACCACATACACACAACATATATGTTAAAGAACCGCCTATTGCATGTCTTGTATGCGATTTATGACCCATTTGTCAATAAAAGGACCAGCGCGCCTTTGTTCGAGAGACTCGCGGATATTTGAAGCGGCTCTCCCACTGCAGTGGTACGCGCTAATAATCAAACTGTACAGTCTGGTGTGTTTGCCTCAATCTCCAGCATACAGAGGGGTGTGTGAACCAGCAAGAGTGTTATTAAACCTATCAATTGTAATTTGAGGAAGCAGATTTTGCACCTTCAAATCTCTGTTCATGAACAGGATATGAGTTCATGTAGGATTGACCTGATATAAACACAACAACATGAGTCAGCATTCCCATGTCTTGTCAGATCACAGTGGTTCGGTTTCACGGAAAGACTGGCTGTATTCTATGATCAGAGAAAATTGCTCCAAAATGCACCAAAGCAAATTAGATGCTGTGGCTAAAGGGAAGGGCATTGTAATCTAATCACCAGGCTCCAGCTGAAAGAGATCAGGTTGCAGCTGAATAGAGCCATATGGGTGTGTTGCATCCTGTAGCACATTTTGCATATATTTTATTTTATTACCAATCATTGTCTAAAAATTTGTTTCACAATAGTAAGAAAAAAGTCAACTTGCAAAGCATTCCAAAATATTGTTTATTTGTCATATGTCTCAGTGAATGGGAAGGATACTATATATTCTTAAAGGTCCTTCTTTGTGTATTCAGTCAAACCAGAACATTTCTATTTTATTGATAAACTGCTTCAGTGTGTTAAAATCGTTTTTCTTTGAATTCCCTGACATTTT
This sequence comes from Tylochromis polylepis, assembly GCA_015107715.1. Lineage (NCBI taxonomy): Eukaryota > Metazoa > Chordata > Actinopteri > Cichliformes > Cichlidae > Tylochromis > Tylochromis polylepis. Next base: position 9,039 of record VVHJ01026056.1, read on the forward strand.
ATTTTGGCAAATTATGCTGCTGCAGTATCCGTGAAGGCAGATTTTTAGAATGGGTCCTGCTTTAAACTGCAAGACATCTAGCAGTTTCAAACAATTTACTGTAATACTGGCAAAAAAGCAAAAGAAAAAACATCATATCCTCTTTAAAGTAAAGAAAATCTGTGACAGGTAGTCACAGTTCTTTTCCAATAAACATTTATGTCCAGGTCACAAACCACGATTCAATCAAAAACTTAAATGAAATGAAGAAATACCCATAATTTACCCCATAATTACCCCTATATTAACATACATGTGTTTTTCTTACTGCAACATTGTAATCAAGGTGGTTTTAAACTACCACATGCATATTATGTTCCTTACACATTACAGAAAGACAACAGTAAACTATTGTTAATAAGACAGTCTTTGGCATATATCTGGGTTACAAAATACCCTGCATGGTGACATTTGTTTTTCTCTATCATGAAGCACATTTAAGAATATTGTACAAACTGCTTCAGCATGTCAAGCTCCCAAAAACGTGTTTGTAAATTGCAAGTTCACATGTGTAAGTTAAAGTTGAACAGTGCCATAAATACATAAAGATTTCAATTAAAAGTAAGGAATGTAAACATTTGTTTTGAATTCACTTGAACAGATTTTACTTCAACCTTAAATCATGGAAACAGACACATTCTTAGCACAAAGCTACACATTCAGCTACAACTTTTGAAAATGGCAATGTAAGACAACAGCAGCAAATTCAAAAAATACATTCAGATGAAGACAGCTGTGTTACGTGCAGTAACACTGTGTGTGTGCATGTAGTGCTCTCTCTCCGCTGACTTGATTTCCAGGATTTCTTGTAGCTTCACTCAGCAATCAATACTGTTATAAAAGCTGGGGTGAAGAGCTGCACAGTCTCCCAATAAGCCAGCCTTCTCTAGCTCTAAGATGTCACTGGACAGCAATTTAAATGATTATGAATAATAATTCTAAATGATGCCTATTTCTCCACAGTCAAACCAAACCTAACCTGTTTCCCTACAGCAAGTCTTTGATGGACTGGATTATAAACAGGTGGGTAAGGCCCCACAGCTTCACCAGGCTGAATGGTAGCAAAGCTGGAAGGAATGAGACCAGTGGAAACACCACCTCTGGGTCAAAGGTAAAACTAATGACCCGGGAAACAGTCGGAATTTGAGAAACATACATAAAATTATTTTCTGTTGTAAAGATGTAAAGATATTGAAATAGGATATACATTTACTGTGTCTATTATCTAGCTGTCAGTATTTGCAAGCAAAAGCAATTTCATTTCTGAGCTGATGTAAATCTAAACAGTTTTTTAGATTTTATAGTGAAGGAGAGTCTGGATGGCGTTATTAAGAATCTTCGATGAGTAGGAAGAAGCATCCTGAGTTTGGATTGAGAGTGTCCCCAAACATAGTATTCAAAGTGGTTTCAGTCGAGCCAGTGACAAGGTGAATTATTTTGTCCTCCAAACTGGTTTTGGCTTGTTTTAGAAGAGAATTTGTGGATTTTGATAACTGTTATCACATATCCAATGAATGCATGACTAAATAAATGAATAATATCTAACAAAACACACCTGAACACCTTCCACTTAAGTAAGTAGAAATTAAATAATGTACAAAGACATAAATATCTGAGTTTGCATTTCCTGCATAAAGACTTGCTGGTTAGCAGCTTTCTGTTGATAGTAAACGGACATTTGGACCTGTTCATTAGAGGATATCGCTTCACTCCCTCAACAGGACTATGGACACAGTACCAAACAGACCCAGAGTCCTTTAATGTAGATGACATTTTTGTACACCACAGATTAAGTACCCATGTCTGTGATGGCTGCATGCCACTTTATGGATGTTGCTCTTTTGTGCACACTGGTTCTCTGTCATCAGTACTTCCCATAAGTATTGACAGTAACCTAAGCACTATAACAACAAAAGCAGTTGCAAATGTGCAAAGATCCTGGTGAATAATATTATTAGCCATATAGGTAGTAGTTGCATAGGTTATAATAGCTATAATGACATTTATGTAGATTATCAGTATGCCTATAAATTTAGTAAAGATTAAGATAACCTGTGTCCAGATTAGCCTATTTAGTCAAAGAAGTTCCACAATTCTGTCTAGTCATGAGCATTTGGCTTAGAGAATGACATCCTTTCTTTTAAATATTTCCTTTTGTGATAGTTGTCCTGATGAACATTTTTCTATTTTATTGTTATTTTTGTTTATAAGTTTTAAAAGTTATTAAGTAAGTAAATTAAGCAAGTTTATGTATTTATGTTTTATTATTTGTTTTCATTGTTTTTGTTATTTATTATTATTTATTTATATAGTGCTTTTCACAGGCATTGATATTACAATTGATATAACATGAGAATGATGTTAAAACTGAATAAAATAAACAAAAACATAAATAAGAAAAGAATGTCAGCAGATTAAACAGAAAAGTTTTTAATTTTTAACTTTGAGTCAGTTAAACAGAGCTGGAGTGATAAACTGTTCCAGAGCTTGGTACCACAGGCTGAAAATCTCTCTCCCCACTTTTCAAAGTCGTTAATAAATGTAAATACATGATGAATTTGACCGATAGTTTATTACTGCTACTTTGTACTCTGTAATATAGAGGGTAAAAAGTAGGAGTAAAGTAATTATGTTATCTGTGAACTCAAAGTAAAGCTCACATATTTATTCCCTCATAAACAATAAGACCATTCTGATAAAAGGACTAGGTGTTACAATCCCTGATAATGCATTGCTTCAAATGGATATCAAATGGCTACCATGAGGAAAGGCAGCCCTATTCAGTATTAAAATTTGACACATCGTCAGTAGTGCACCTTGGATTCATTGGGTGTTTCGGCCATTATCACTAGACACCCTCATCCAAGGAAGGCCCTGCCAGGGTTGATCAGGCCCCGTATAAGATTTGTTGCGAAGAAG
>VVHJ01026059.1:0-10982 GCA_015107715.1 Tylochromis polylepis
TGTTAGTGGAGCAGATTAGCTGGGAGTGTGCTTCTTGTTTCCTGGGCCCTGCTGTGCTCAAGCACACACACACACACTCGAGTTGTGGGCAGGGTCTTGTACCTCCTGCTTCTGCACCATCTGCCTCTTTGATATATTAGCATACCAACACACACACACACACACACACACACACACACACACACACACACACACACACACACACACACACACACACACACACACACACACACATATGTGTAGTGTACATACACAAAGAATGAGTCCTGTGTGGTTACTGCTGAATAATATACTGTAGTGTGCCTCTAACACTTGATTCATGCATTATGTTAAACACATTGGTATTCACATTGCATTGCAAAGGAGCATTTGAGAAAGCGCTTGGTGACGGTGCAGAAACAAAAATTCCCCTTTAACAGGAAGAGAAGAACCAGGCTTAACTGGCTAGGCTGGGAAGTAGAGGAGAGTAGTGATGCAAAGGAAGACCATGGACTAGTGGAACACGCAGATCGGGAAATGTGGCGCTTTAGATCCAGAAACAGCTGCAGAAATGTAGGAGAGAAAGGATTGAGAGGGAAAAAGGGGCAAACTACAGGAGAGAGAGTTAATGACATGCAGTAGTGACATATAAAAGCATGACATGTGAAAGAGAGCTCAGTGTGAGCATCCCTGGGCCTATTGCAGCATGACTAGGAGACTAATTGTAAGAGTAGAAAGGGCGTCAACCCCCTACACCCAAACTGAGCTGGTTCCGCAGGAAAGTAGAGGAGCCTGATAGCTGAAGGCTCTGCCTCTCATCGTCCAAAGGGCTTTACTGCAATGTCACCATGAGGTCATTAAGATATGACTGCGCTTGATCTTTCAGAACTTAATATATGAGCAGAATATGTAATATCTGCCCTATAAACCCAGGTGATCACATCAGACTAAATCAAAGTGACCTTAAAAACGGTTTGATGACGTGGACAGAGCTTCCTCGCCTAAGCTGGGCAACTCTCCTTTTGAATGCTTAAGTCCTTGTCTGGTCTTTCTTTTTGTTTGTCGGACTGAGATTTTGAATAATCAGATAAATTCAATCAGCTTGTGCAATGTGTCGCATTGAAGCACCCAGCGTAATCAGTAAGTGCATCACTGGCCGTTCAACTTGGACAAGAGACAGACTTTTGTAGAGAAAAGGCCAAGCTCAACAAAATCTATAATGAATGAACCCAATTAACAAAATGGATGCATTAGAAGCAGCTTTCCACCTTCCTGAGCATCACACAGTGCTGATGCGTTGATTCTGACAATCTCAGCCATGGACTTTGTTGCAGAGGCTAAAGGACATCTTAAAACATGAGCCTGGGCATCATGTGTCACACTGTGTTAAAGCTCAGAGTCATTTCCAGTAGCTCTAACTGTTTGGGGGTTTTTTAGCGGGTGGGGACATGAACTGACTTTGAGTGTGACCTGGGAATACTTCAATCGCTCCCCTTCTGCAGCGCTGACCTGGTCAGTTAATAATCGCTGATCTGAGTTAATGGCAGACTAACTACATAATTATGGGCAGTCTGGGAGCAAGACACAAACACTATAACATAATGGGACCTCAGCAACAGTGTAGTCAAGCTGACTGCACAGACCCTGATATGTCCTTTGCTCTAGTGTCTTAACACCAGCTTTAAATGTGTTGAGGGACAGAGAGACATGAGGGCATACTAACTAACTAAATACCACAGGAGGGGATCAAATATTGTTTGTGGAAGAGATTAAAAGAACAAATTACTATCATTAGACCCCACAAGTCTTACAATTTCAAAGGGGGGGAATATTTCTGCTCTTTAATTAAATTAAAAGACTGATTTAAATTTAAAAAAATCTATGTAGGTCTTATGTAAACACCTGAAGTGAAGCTTAACTTCGAGTATTGAACCTTCCTTTTGTACTCTTTTCAGCTCTCTAAACTTACTTGAATTCACTGAATTTAGCAGATTTCTTTCTTTTTTGTTTTTTTACAGCTTCTGGGTCAGCATGCTCCCAACTGCACTGCTCAGCCAGAAATCGTGGAGCACACCACACTCTGGCTCTGAGCCATTTTTAACCTTCTCCACTTTAATATAACCCACTCACCATATGAGCCTCCTTCAAGGGTAATGAGGGAGAAGACTGCTCACTTCCCCCTGTCTGGACAGCAGATTTTCCTATATACAAAAACAGGGACAGAGATTTTAATCACAGACATGTCTCAACTTGGGGGTTGTTAAAATGGGTGGGCAGTGTTTCTTAGGTCTGTGTTATTAGCTTTATCCGGTGTGTCTGTGGACATATTTGTGTGTGTTTATGTGAGTGTGTGTCCAGTGTTATGTTTGTTAGCTAAAATAGGAGAAGCCTGTCAAAACATTATCACCCTCACGTGTCTTGTTCCAAACATTTATGTTTTAAATGGATGATATTTGATAAAAATGAACAGGTTGAGGTTCATTCAACTTTATTAGTGGTGAAGATGGAATCAGACTTTTGAACACAACTTTCAAAGCTTGATTTATATCCAAGGTTTTGGGTCCTAGAGTTTCTTCTTCTTCTTTCAGCTGCTCCCTTTAGGGGTCACGCCAGTGGATCATCTGCATGTTGCCCTATCTCTAGTATCCTCTTCAGTCATACCAACCCTGTGCATGTCCTCCTTGAACCTTCTCTTTTGTCTCCTTTTTTCCTCCTGCCTGGCTGCTCCATCTTCAACATCTATTTACTAAGCTTCTTCTGCACATGTCCAAACCATCTCAGCCTTGCCTCTCCAGCTTTGTCCCTTAACCACCCAACCTGAGATGTCCCTCTGTTATACTAATATCATGTCCTTCCTGCTGGTCAGTCCCAACAGAAATCCTCAACACTTCCACTTCCAGCTCTGCTCCCTATCCCTTTGATAGAGACACTATCTCCATTAGTCTTTTTGTGACAAAGAGGCACCATTTTAAATAGGGAATGGCTGTAAATAGAGTTTCTGTTTGTTTGTTTGTTAGTTTTATATGAAGCTGAAGACTGTTATATAGTAAAATCTAAGGTAGTGTACAGGAGTCTGTTGCACTATTTGACGGTTCTGAGCTAACTTTTTTCAATTGCTTATTAAAGGTTGTGCATCTAAGATGGGCAGAGCTAACCTTTGTTTCTGGACTCAACATTTTTAAACCTCACTGTTAACTTTTTGACCTGTAAAATTTTTTTTTTCTTTGTAGCCAGAAGCTTGTTGAAGTTAAGGGTCTGGCTGCTGGGCTGTGGTCAGCAGGCACTTCGGGCCCTTGTGTAGCTTAGCGTTAGCATACTGTCTGTGCAAGTGCTTGTAAACAGCGAAAGTGGTGTTAGCAGCATAATGCTGTGTTTTGCAGTTGTCCTGGATACAGTTTCCACTTTACCATCACGCTCTCATCCTTTCTGAGGCTCTAATTTCCTCCTCCTGCACACGAACTGAAATCAGTTGATTGTAGTGCAAGTGCAAGAGGAATCAATGAGCAGATCAATGGGCAAGCTGACTAACAAGTCTACAGAATTGATTATATGAAGCCCCGGTCATGCATAGGTGAAACTGGTCACAAAGAGATATGTGGTGGTGCAAGAAAAACCACCTTGCAAATGTTTTGGTTGCTTGCAGATTGCTATAGTCACTGGTAATTTCTATGGAAGACGATGACTTGTTTGCAAACTCAGACACTCAGCAAATTCCAGCAGCCACTTGCCAGCGAACTGGGGCATACACATTTTACCCTAGCAACTGGAGATTGCCAAAGGCCTCTAGGCCTGTGTGACTGAGGCCTAAGGTGATCAACTTGCTCACCTTGCCTCAAGTGGCCAGAAGCTGCAGTGTTTTTGTCTCATTTACTCGGTAAATTTAGCAAATTGTTTCGTTTATTTATCTACTACATGGTTTGTTTCAATTATCAGCTATTATTCCAGTAGCTGTTTTAATGCTTTAATCATTTCTACTCTAATTTATGAAATTATCTGTGAACCATTTTTTCATCACTTATCGTCACCATTTAAACTTCTCTCCTTGATTTCCACTTTTTATGCACTGCCACAGCATACACTGTTGGATCAAGTCATGCTTTATATTTGCTGAGCCAGTGCTCTGCTCTTATAAGTAAAGTCCTGAGTACTACCTTAACATTTTTAATATCTCTGGTTGGAAATCGCTGGTACTTCATTTACATCTGAACACTCCAACTTTGTTCGGCATGTCTGTATTCATCAGCTGCCATCCCCAGGGCCCTAATATTCAGCGCTTAAAATGAAAGACTCTGGGGAGTCAAGAGACCTTGCCTATCACAAATGACTGATTGGAGTTGGTGTGACAGCCGTGTTAGTGCCCCCTCCCTAAACTCTCCAAGGCAATAAAGCCAAGGAGGTGAGAGTTTCACACCAGCTCGACCCCCTATGAACAGTCTCCATGGCGTGTCAGAGGTAACCTTCTGTAGGGTTCAGGGGTGAAGGTCCTAAAACAATAACATAAGAATCATTGCACCCGCCCCCTTCTGAGCAACCTGATGCCCATCTGGAATCCACCACATATAAACACAAAGGAGGCTAAGAAGAGATGACTTTAATTCTGTTTTAGATCTGCCTTCAAAATGAAATCAAACATGTGTGATGTCTGGTACCAGCGATGAAACTAAAATACATCTCTCATAAATATTCCTGAACGTGCTGAGTGAAAGTTTAATCTGCAAGATCCTTGAACCCTGTTGAGTAGACCACAGTGCTCTGTGAGGTTATCACGCCTCCATCTGCTACATTCTCACTCACTCTGTGTCTCTAATCAGTAACAATGAGACCTGAGGCACCGCTAAAGCTGCAATAGCACAGAGAGACAAAGTGCTTGATCAGGTTTGGATCAGTGTGCATATTGCTCTGCATATATCACCCCTAAACTAAACTGGGCAGCTGGAATTTAGCATTGCGTCAATGTGGAAAATGAAAACAAATAGAGAAATGCACAGATTTCTTGTCTCATGACGTGGGCTCAGTGCACTGACAGGAATTGTATTGGCTCCTGATTAATGACGGTGGGATTGTTTTAAAAAAATAAAAGGACCACTGACAGTGCATTTTCAAGCCATTTGTAGACAGAGTTTGTACACATGAAGGAAGAACGTGTGTTGAATAAATGACCACAAGTGACAGCCCAAGCAGTAAGATAAATGAGAGCTTCTTAAGTGGAGAGGAATCAGTCACCGCAGGTATGTTTTAAACGCTCCCTGTGGGAAATGTTTGAATTAGATGGCAAAGGAAGCTTAAAGGTGCACGGCTTAGGTTCTTTGTGTGATTTGTTGCCAGGCTCCTGCACGTAGAGAGCCATCGGCTTTAAAATTTCCTTTGGAAGAACTTGATATCGTCCCGAACTTCTAAATTGAGATTTAATTTCTCCCCAGCCTTGGATTTTTTAAAAACTGCAGTCATGAGCAAAGTCAAGGAGACACCTGTACCGAAGCAGAAAAAAAAAAGCCTCGGTGTATAAAAAATGAATCTTTCAACGAAAATGTTCTCTGAAAATTGAGGATTATAAATGGATGAGGCGACACAAATTCAGCGTCCGTGGGATACATTTTTGATCATCAGATATAGAAAGAGAATGAGACTTAAAAAAAAAAAAAATTGGAGGCAAAAAATTGGCATGCAAAGCTTTAATCCACTGAAATGACTTTGCTGAGTTTTTTTTTTCCTCGGGCCAATTAAATCCTGGGACGAGTATGCTGCTCCTTTGTGAAAGAAATACAAACAAAAACAAATAATTTGGTCTGTACACATCATTAATATAAATTCCCATCTAAGGAACTTAATGTTTCTGTTGTGCCAAACAATTACGTTCTGAATAATTATCCTCGGTAAAGCCAGTGCCTGTTATCAGAAAAGTAGGACAGATAATAGAAGTCCAGCTTCTCCTGGGAGGAAAAGCCAAAACTTTGTGATCTTTAATGACACAAGCTGCAGTCTAGACATGAGACAGGAAAGAGAATAGTGAGAAGCCGTAGTCTTTAATGGTCATGGCCACTTTGATTCTCATGGTTGCAGTCGAGTCTTTTTCATGCTGTGTTTGCTGCCAACCGCCCACCATGATTGCAGCCCACAGTAACGTCTCTGATAGCGCGATTCCTACGGTCAGTGACTGAGCGCGTTCAACCCCCGCTGGATCCACCCTCTGTCCATGCTGACAGTGTGTGCAACTCAGGCAGAAGGATGGCAACTGAGGGAGAAAGGTTTTTAAAGAATGTGAGCATCCATGAGGCATTCATGACCTTCAACCATGATAACCTTGTAATGTATCTGATCCCCAAATCCTTGTCTGGGAGATGAGGAAGTTTGGTTGCTCTCTGTGATGGATAGCCATTTCATATTCTATTTCATGCTGAGCTCGGCAGAGGAGGGAGAAAAAAAAACGTTCATGTCTTCTTTTTTCTGATCGAGAAACGAGAGGAAAGCTGCAAATTCTTACATTTTAGAAGCTGGAAACTCCTTCGTTTTTCTTAGCCTTGATTCTTCCACACAGCCTGAATTCTTTTAGCCAAGCTTTCTTGTCCTTTCTTAGATAATACTTCTCCAGGCTTCTACTGAAAACATTTCTGATGAGGCTTCAGTGAACAGTGAACGGGTCAGATTTCTCTGAGCAAGTCAGGCGATTTTTTACCTTTTTGTTAAGGAACCTGACTTTCAAATGCTGTTCATCTGATGTAGATAGTTTTTATGCCTGCCACTTCTTTTGTCCTCCAATTGTCCAGTTTCCTTAAAATTTTTAAGGACACAGTAAACACCATGATGAGATATGCTAAGTTTTCAGCTAACAGCTCTTTGGGACTCACCTTACTGGTTCAACACTGTTTCATCCCCCGAGTTTATATATATATATATATATATATATATATATGATTCCCAGGTCAGGCTTGAGTGTGTTAGCAAACAAACAAGGTCTGGCTCAAGGTCTGGCTGCTTGGAAGCAACATTTAAAGCAATGAGAGGTGGCTCAAGACTTTTGCACAACACTGTACACAATCTAAAATGTCATACGTTACTGCGGCTTCCCTTTGTTGACCTATTATATTCCATCCACTCATTTTCTCCCTCTTGTCCAAATCAGGGTGGTGGGTGGGCTGGAGCACATTCCAGCTCTCATAGGACAAAAGCCAGGGTACACAAAGAGACAGACAACCACTCACACCTATGGTTACTTTAAATTCACCAATTAACCCGACATGCATATCTTTAGACTGTGGTGGTGGTTGGGGGGGGCATTCAGTCACCATGCAGGCAAATTTAACCACCACACCCCTGCTGCTCCATAATCACAATCATCTGTTGTGACTTCTCTGTGGACTTACAGTTTTCTTGCAAATAAGCCCAAGTCACTGTTGAGTTTTTTTTTTAAATGCGCATCTTCATTGCCTTAGTTTGACTCACCTTCATTGTTTAGAAATAACATTTTAAGGGGCAGATATTATGAAACCTGTAAAATGCAAACTGAAAGGTTTTTTTCCCCTTAAAAAATAACTGCTTGGACTAAGCAGAAATTCTGGTACCTACCAACAAATTTGTGAGGGTGACAGGTAGAAAGCTCTGCTTATGGACCCAAACCACTACTACAAATTATACAGAGTACTAAGTTACTCTCAGTAAGAACGTATTCACAGCAGACATTAAACCATTAGCACTTGTGAAAACCCCTGAAGAGCACAGTGTTTCTCTCACAGTGGGTAAAATGCTCCTGAGAAAGTTGTACCTACCTGAGCTTTTGTTGTTGTCTCACACCTATCCACTAAGCCCTCCTATTGCCTATCATTGTATCCTAAAGAAATGATAATGGCCACTCTGTCTTTCTTCCAGGGTGCCGGGGATCTGTGAGAGAAGCCGTGTGTGCGTGCATGTGTGTGTGTGTGTGCGCGCATGTGTGTGTGTGTGTGGTGCTGGGTGTCCACTTTCTCTCATCCACTTCATGTGTTGCCAAACTGGAAACAAACAGGCATTGTGCTTCAGCTCTGCGGCGGTGGCCCTGATGTCTATAGACTGTTCCTGTTTATGGACCCATCACATAATTGCGGCCTCACACAACTATGCCCATTATTTGCTGTTTCCCTGAGAATACTGTAGCTAGTGTGGCTTTGCTGAGGTCTAATGGTGGGCCTCTATCCTTCCTTCCAACATCTATATATGATTTGTTTGGGACAGTTTTTGAACTAAAAATCCACGGATATGTAACAAGATTCCTTGTTTCACAGTGAGAGTTTGTATCATGGGCTGCTGACCTTTTCTTTCTGATTTCCCAACTAATTGAAGCTACATGTGTCTGAATTTGCATGAGCTGCAGCCGTTGCAAAGTTCTCAGTGTGATGCAAATTTAGCAATGCAGACGCATCTGAAGTAATTCTGTGATTGCTTCGCATCTTCTTCTCCTTAGGGGTGCTATCTATATCTGAGGGTGTTGATTAGATAGCAGTCCCCACCCACATTTGCAATTCAAGGAATTGCTATTCTCACATTGCTATGCGATCCGTCGTGTGGTTGTTCTGCAGGGTGAAGATTGTAGTTAACTCATAAATGATCAATATGCCATATGAGCCTCTTTCACAGAGAGTGAGCTTTCTGAAAGTCCCTCTGTGGAATAGAGACAGGGTGAAATGCATGGATGTACTTTTGATTTACAATTCCCATCTTGCCTGTCTGGACTAAAGGATTAAAAACAGCTTTTTAAGCTTCGCACATAAACAGTTTCACACATTTTGTCACATTCTGGTACAGACATTTTGTTGAAATATCAATTTTACCATGTCTGGTTTATCCATCCAGGGCCTTAAGGCATCGGGCACTTATGCGTCTACTCTACTCTCTGCCAGCAATGTTCTCTGTCCTGTCCAGTGGAAACCTTTCACATAACTGAGTGGACTGAGATCTGCAACTAGTGATGACAGCCTGCATGACCATGGGTCAAACACAAATTTGCAAGTAAACTGGAAATTTGTCAAGTTGCCCTTTGTTGGCCCCTATGTTTCATCTGTTAAGTACTCTGTTCAGATCAGCCATGCACTTTAAATTATGGCGACCACTTAGAGCCTGATGTCCCCACAGATCTCCATATAGCACCGGAAAGCATCTGACCCTGGACCTCAGTCTTAGTTTAGCCGCCCGTGCTAAACTAGCTGCACGCTCCCACAATAACAGTATTGACGTCACTGACCATCATTAGACACGTGCTGCCTTCAGGTTCTCATTTTCAGCTCAGATTTTGGATATTTGGAGAGCTGACGTGGAATGGATAGAGCTGGAAAGAAGAGACTAAATAAATAAATAGATAAATAAATAAAAAATAGATAAAACGCAACCCAGTAGGCTTCATTAAACATCTAACAGTATTCAGTTGATCCTAGTGCATGTGAGTTATGGTTATTCAAGCAGTTGGCCTAATATGGATGTTTACTGATACTTAAATGTGGATGCATTTAAAATTTAATTTAGTTAGGCTGTCCTTGTTAGTTTAATATCGGGAATCCCAGCTTCTTATTTACAATTAATTTCTGGAAGTCTGTTTTGATACATTCGCGATACATTAGGTGAAAAAATCTCAATAAACGCATTCTTTTTGTGTTTACATTGTGACTAGGTGGTTACTTAATACATAAACTGTCATCGGGCGCACACCCACGTTTAAGATTTAGGACCGTGTATTTTGGTACATCCGGAGAGGTCTGGGAATTTTTCCGACAGTCCCTGAACGCCTCGAGCTGCAAAACTGCGAGAGAAGCGGTGATTGAAGAGGATAGCAGAGCGGCGGTGGCGACGACGGCCATCTTAGAGCTACCGTGGTAACCAACACACTCATCTCCTGGATTTAATTTTTTTTGTGAGACAAACACTCCGCCTGACTGACGAAGGGAAGAGAAAGAAGAAGACAGCTGTTTTTGACTTCGCCGCGGTTGAACTCGAAGTCGGGATGCGGTTCCGAGGGAACAAGCAATTTGCATCCGCAGTCGGACTGGTCCTCGGACTATTATGTGTGGTGGAGGCAGCTAAAGGTAACTAAGCTGGGATTTAGATCCCGTTGTGTCTTGTGAATGTCAGAGGCAGACAGAGTCTTTTATTTTATTTTATTGTTTGTTTGCGGCTGTCTGAAGCCGTGTAGTCGCTCCAGGACGCTGAAGGTTACAAAGAGAGCGGATAGCAGGCAGGGGCTGTGCGGTCCTGAGAGGGGGATGCGTGTCCAGTAACCTGCTCCGGGATTGTCAGCCCTGGCGCCGCAGCGGATGGATGTGGCGAAGTATCCCGCCGGTGGACAAGTGCATCCCGCGATGCTTTGTCCAGTGTAGCCTGAAGCAGAGGGAAATTAGCCATTATGGTCCAAACACACTTATTCCCTGTCCTGTTTAACATTGCCTCCTCAGAGCAAGAAGTGTGCAGCTTTATGAGATAATATCGAGGCTGTGAACGACCCCCTTCTGTCATCCGCATCGAATCTATTTTTGGCAATCACTTCTTTATACTTTTCTTTTAAATCTTTGTGTTTTGTATTATTAGGATTAAAAATCCGCTTCACCCGCTGCGTGCTTTGTAATATTGCCCGTGGCTGGCACTCCCTGTACTAATCTTGTTTTTAAATACGTTTGAGTACATCTGGATTAGGGCTAGTGGTGATATGTTTCTTTACCCCCAACCCACCCTGTTTTTTTTTTTTTTAATTTTCTTTGGGTGTGTGTTTTTATGTCCATGCTGTTAAAACCACGCAGGTTTATTTTTCCATTAGTGGGTTTAATACTTGGGGTTTGGCAACGTTGTGGTCGCACCAGGATGGAGTGGCTTGGTTGGCTGCGCATTGCAGATCCTCTTCACCGTGTCCCTGTTTCGTCGGTAGATTTAAAAAATTTATGTGCCGTGATCACGGTCTTAAAGTGGGGGAAAACACGCGCGCACACACACACTCTCAGTAGCTCTGGGCCTACTTTTGTGCAGAAACTATGCAAGACCTGATGGTGCAT